>CM062814.1:210005656-210083156 GCA_031772625.1 Pinus tabuliformis | reverse complement strand
ATAATTCGGTTAATGAACAAATTTTAGTTAAAAAAATAAGTTAAAACTGAATGTATGTATAACAAGAACTTAAAGATTCAATAGTGAATCAAGAAGACGAGGAGAAAACCCTGTGCGTGGGAGAGAGGGAAAAATGTAGTTGCTGGAGAATTTTTGATTAAGGCTGATATGCCTTAAATTGTAATATGAGTTTGTATATAAAGAAAATGCCTCTTTGTGAATTTGCGTCTGTGTTTTTACTTTTTTGTTTGAATTGTTTCACCAGCATTTGGCAGACAAACTAGACCTGTCTGTGTCTGCGCTCCAATAAATGATGAATGAATATACAGGGATTGAAGAAGAGAAAATGCGTGCGGCAATTGGGAAATTTGGTTTGACAAGAAAGGTCAAATTATGCTGATGCAGAATCTGTATTGATGGGCAGAGGAGCCGCGTGATTCACTTGCAGAGGCATTGAATGAGTGTGTAGATTCGCGTTTGAAAGGCTCTACACATGGGCTGTAGGTACATGTTCTTTGACCGACTTGCATCGACTCTGGGCTTGATGAGACTAAGTGGGTTGGCCAATACCTATATCTGGATTATCTGGATCCAGAGAATGAATAACGAATGAACCTCGTGAATATTAAATTGCCGCCTCAGGCGCTTCGATGGGATCCAGAATTCAATCTGCATCTCAATCAATGCATCGTATATAACAGTAAGTGTGTATTTCCCTGCTGAATCAAGACAGGGAAAATTTATCTCAACGAATCGAGATTACTTTGGCACTTTGAGAATGCACGCTTACTCTGGCACTGGAGGCCATCACATTATAACAGAGAGAAGCAGTAGTGAAAGATCATGGGGTCTTAGTCCCTTAAAAATATGAAGAAATCCAAGCCACATTGTCACAGAAGGAGTCCGCACTTAGGGGTTTGAATTCTGCCCACGAGTAGCTCAGGACTCAGTTTAATGAAGGGTAACAGAAGATGGAGGATGAGAAGTGGAAATTGGCTTCTAAGCTTGATGACGCGAATAGTAAATGTGAAGAGCAAGGATCTGCGGAATCAATAACAGCAAAGAACCCCGAAAAAGGAAGCGTGTGTGTGGACAAGGAATGGCGAGAATGTCATCATGCATTCTAAAAGGCTTCATGGGCCCATAACCCACAGGCCTCAAGATGGATTTATTGGGGAAATGGGATTTTGGTTCAGCTCACAGAATCTCGTCCCCATCAAGTTGTATCAGAGCGGGAAAAGATTTCCTGCGGAAAGGAGTTTTTGCATGCGAAGAAGGAAGAGGTACAATTTCGCTGAAGATTTGTAAGATTGAATTTTTTTTATTTTTATTTTGTGAAGATGAGAAGATTGTAGCAAACCTGGAGCAAGAGTGCTCAATTGGTTCAAGAGGAGAGAACCAGAGAGATGCCAAAAGACTAAGCTCAGGAGAGAAGCTTGGTAAGGCATCTGGTAGCAGGGAGGACTTGCTATTACAGAGGTTTGGTTGCAGCTCACAGAAGACCATGAAGGAAGTTCCACTGACGAAGTGAAACAGTGGGTAGAATTGCTAAGGAAACACACGTGACCAAGAGGTCATAAATTTTGTACCTCGGGAATCTAATGCAGGGGCATCCGAACACCTTAGTGGAAAAAAAAAATAGAGAAAGAAGACATGTGGACAACCAGGCCAACCTTGAATAGAATTCGGTTAATGAACAAATTTTAGTTAAAAAAATCAGTTAAAATTGAATGTATGTATAACAAGAACTTAAAGATTCATTAGTGAATCAAGAAGACGAGGAGAAAACCCTGTGCATGTGAGAGAGGGAAAAATGTAGTTGCTGGAGAATTCTTGATTAACGCTGAGATGCCTTAAATTGTAATCTGAGTTTGTAAATAAAGAAAATGCCTCTTTGTGAATTTGTGTCTGTGTTTTTACTTTTTTGTTTGAATTGTTTCCCTAGCATTTGGCAGACAAACTAGATCTATCTGTGTCTGCGCTCCAATATATGATGAATGAATATACAGGGATTGAAGAAGAGAAAATGCGTGTGGCAATTGGGATATTTGGTTTGACAGGAAAAGTCAGATTATGTTGATGCAAAATTTGTATTGATGGGCAAAGGAGCCGCGTGATTCACTTGCAGAGACACTGAATGAGTGTGTAGATTCGCGTTTGAAAGGCTCTACACACGGGTTGTAGGTACATGTTCTTTGACCAACTTGGATCAACTCTGGGCTTGATGAGATTAAGTGGGTTGGCCAATACCTATATCTAGATTCAGAGAACGAATAACGAATGAACCTAGTGAATATTAAACTGCCGCCTTAGGCGCTTCGATGGGATCCGGAATTCAATCTGCATCTCGATAAATGCATTGTATATAACAGTAAGTGTGTATTTCCCTGCTGAATCAAGACGGGGAAAATTTATCTCAACGAATCGAGATTACCTTGGCACTTCAAGAATACACGCTTACTCTGGCACTGGAGGCCATCACATTATAGCAAAGAGAAGCAGTAGTGAAAGATCATGGGGTCTTAGTCCCTTAAAAATATGAAGAAATCCAAGCCACATTGTCGCAGAAGGAGTCCGCCCTTAGGGGGTTGAATTCTGCCCACGAGTAGCTCATGACTCGGTTTAATGAAGGGCAAAGGAAGGTGGAGGATGAGCAGTGGAAATTGGCTTCTAAGCTTGATGACACGAACAGTAAATGTGAAGAGCAAGGATCCGCGGAATCAACAGAAGCAAAGAACCCCAAAAAGGGAAGCGCGTGTGTGGATGAGGAACGGCGAGAACGTCATCATGCATTCTAAAAGGCTTCGTGGGCCCATAACCCACAGGCCTCAAGATGGATTTATTGGGGAAATGGGATTTTGGTTTAGCTCATAGAATCTCGTCCCCATCAGAACTTGTCTGCTTTGTAAACCAATTGAACAAAGCACTATAGTAATTTGCC
The DNA here is from genome assembly GCA_031772625.1 of Pinus tabuliformis. Lineage (NCBI taxonomy): Eukaryota > Viridiplantae > Streptophyta > Pinopsida > Pinales > Pinaceae > Pinus > Pinus tabuliformis. The sequence continues at coordinate 210,080,215 of CM062814.1, read as the reverse complement.
AAGATTCAGATTAGCATTCCCCCTTATGTGAAAAAAGAATGGAACATAAGGCTTCTTTTAGTTATTGAAACAACTTCTCGATATTCGTACAGATTCAAAGATTAGACAGACCCTTTGCCTAAAATTATGGGTGGTTTCAGATAATAAATATAGTTAATGTTACAAGTTACAACATCCTTGAATGCATGTAGATTCTCTCCTTTGGAGGACTGGATTGCATCAGCATATTGAGTAATAGCATTCTGGATTCCTTTATGGGATATATGATCCACACGTTGATATTTTATTAAGAATTAAAGTATTATGTCCCATACATAAATTTTTATCTGAAAAACAATTAGGATAATTTAGAAATGCAAGGTGGAGGATAAATTTGCAGTAATCCATAATTGATACAAAATATTTATTAATGATAATGCATTGAAGGCCGTGGGTTGAAACCTTGAAATGATGCATAAGAACTAAATCAAGAGCGTTAACGATGCAAAATATGTCATTATTGGGAGAAATAATCTAAATCTCCATGACTTCTGACCTCCAGAGGGAGCCTGAAATGATGCATAAGAACTAAACTAAGAGTATTAAAGATGCATCAGATGTCATAGTTGAGAGAAATAATCCAAATCCCCAGGCCTGTTGTACCCCTGAGGTCCCTGTTGTACTCTACATATTGAGCAATAAAATATAGCATCAGATAGAAGATAAACAGTGTATAAGAGATACTAAATCCTTGAAATATATAAGGGATTTCTGTGTTATATTTAAGGATAATGTTATATAGCGAACACATTGAGTTCCTCCCTTATGATATAACATGATATAGCTTGATTTGAAATTTAGTTGAAAGAAAACCCTTGCAGTTTGAGATCAGAGCAAGTTTAGATAGAAAAGAGCTAGCCCAAAACTAATAAATTAATAACAATGCTTTCTTACCGTTTTTTTACTTGGACTGACAGGTGGTAATATGTTGCTGACATCTGTCCCAACTTGTGAGAGAGGCTCAAGAGTGTTGCTGGTTGGAGATGAAAAAGGAGAGCGAACTAGTAATGATGGAGAAGGGCTTTCCGAAAGTGGTACAGATGCTACAGTGGGGACAAGAACTCCATTAGGTGGTAATGCCATAGGAGGAGTGGCTGAGGATGGACTTGCAGCTGGTGTGAAGTGTGATGTTGGACTTAGGGATGGAGGCAAAGAGGGTACATTAGTGATTGTTATGTTATGTTCCTAAAGAGGGTACATTAGTGTTTGAAGGTTTATAGATGCAGTCATTTAAAAGTCTCGATATTATGCTACGAACGTGATATCGTTTATAAACTATAATTAAGTTGCATATTAGATCTGGGCTATCGAGGATTTATAAACAACAACCATCGCAAAATTCCCGAGGTCAGGGGAAGTCTTGATGTCTTAATACATGGCAGTTAAATTTCTTATCAGATTCTCTTGTTAAATGGAGATCGGAGGATATTCCATGCATGTGTTTGCACTGTGGTTATGGTCGCACTTTCTTTGAAAATTAAAATGGGAGATCCCAATGCAAGCATCTCTAATTATTTCGACATTGCGGTCGGGACTGTAAATGTCCTTGTTGGGCATAGGTCAAGCTCTCATAAGTTGGATGATTCCACCAGTTTTTGGGGGTATTATCCCAACACATGGAGGAGTTGGCATTGCCTGTCCATTGGCATATCTCTGTTGTGAAATTTCTGTGCGAAGCCACAAATGGTTGTTAGCTTTTGGTAGCACCAAAAGTGCTCTAGCCTTGAAAATTGGTGGGGAAGCTAAGGCACATACGTTATAAAAAAACCCAGAAACCGTTTGGTGAAATTCCACCCGAATCATATTTTATTAAAATAATTAATATTTTTAATGAGGTTCCTAAGTCTAAACTTAGGAAGAGAAAATATTAATAGGGTAAAAATAAGTTACAACATCGACTCTATCTTGAATCCGAGAGGGGGATTCGATGGCGAGTGCTAGGGGATGCGATTGCAGAGTTTTGATGGTGGATGCGGCCGGGCCAAAGACTGCGACAGAGGCGGCAGGCATTACAGGTTTGGGAGATACGGTGGGCGTCTTTCGTCAGGGTGCTGAAAGGGTCCTCGCCGTGGAATGGCGCAGACAAGGATCCCAAATCCTTCCAGAGAACTACGACACCATATCTGTGGTTTTGTCTGCCTCAAGGATATACGTTTTCTTGAACTGGAAGCAACAGGAAATCCCCAGGATCTACGAAAACAGAGATCGACTCAAAAAATCTCGCCAGATCCATGACCTGGTTTCTTTTCCGAACAAAGGGCTAGCTGAAGATGTCGAGGGTATTGTTTTGCGTGAACGCTCCTTACGGCATGGACTCCAACGGGATCAAGCAGAGAAGCTCTCAAGGGTAGACCACCTCCGTGCATGGTTAAATGAAGAGGTTTTCGCGCGCATTTCCCAGATCGAACAAATTATTGGCAGGGGGGTCTGCATGCTGCAGATCTCCCCCCTCTCTCAATGCAGTGGTCAAAACCTTGCAGATCCGACCCAGATCTACCTGATCGTGTCAACATTCGAGATCCCAGGCAGCAGATCGATGGCAGAAAGCACAGATCGAACAGAGGGGTTGTAGAACGAGGCATGCAATCCAATACGATGCCAGATCTGGAAGACTGTTTAAAGCCAGAGCAGGTAAGATCCACCCTTATTCAGATATTTATTAAAACCCCTGAGGGGAAAACCAGATTAGTGTGGGTTCATGCAGGAGGCACCATCCTGCAGTTAAAACAACAGATATGGGCAGAGATGGGATATCCAGTCCAGATCCAACATCTGGTCAGTGGTAGGTGGTCCCTCCAGGACTGTAGAACCATGAAAAGCTATGAGATCAGCCCAGGAACAATCATTGTTCTAAACCTGAGGCTGAGAGGAGGGGCTATGCCTCAGGGACAGCCAAGTTCTTCAGGGGGAGTCAAGGGGAAATCAGCACCCCAGAACCAATCTACAGGCAACTATCGCGAAGCAGCCAAAGGGAAAGAATTTCCAAAGGGGAAAGAATCCACAGCTGTCAATACACCTCCAGGGCAGTATATCGTGGATCAAATGCCAGAGAGTCCCTCCATCTTGCTGGATACTCCAGAGGTAAAGTGTATATTTTCAGATCTACAAAAAAATGCTGTTATTTGTAGATTTAACGGTTTCTGGCCTAGAACGGATGCGCTGTACCAATGGATTCACACGGTCTGGACAAAAAACTGCCAGATCCACCTATGCTCGAAGGGTTTTTTCATAGTAGTCTTCCTAGAAGAAGGAGAAAGGGAAAAAATTCTCAATGAAGGACCATGGTTCTGGGGAAGTGCGGGATTGTTTGTGACCCCATGGTTCCCGGGTTTTGATGCAAATACTATGGTGGTATCAAGGATGCCAGTATGGGTAAGGTTGCATAACCTCCCGATACATTTTTGGCACTACAAGACCTTATCAGCCATAGGGAATACCCTTGGAAGAATGTTAAAGATTGATTCAGAGAGACACTTAAAAGGAATCTTTACTTTTGCTAGGATATGTGTCGAGGTAGACCTTAGCCAAGGCTTACCTGAAAGCATCATTCTGAATTTCAACAATTCTCAGTGGAAACAACCTTTGGACTATGAGAATACAGCATTCAGATGCAGGGGATGTCAACAAACAGGTCACCTGTTCAATGCATGCAAAAGCCTCAACAAGAGCAAGTCCCAACAAAGGAAGCCCAAAGGATGGCAGAACATAGATGATGTTATAAAGAAGAGAGCCTCTTCGGTAACAGAAGACGAAGAAACAGAAGCAGAAGAAGATGATACCACCATAGAGGAAGTTGAAATAGAAAATCAGAAGGAAAATATAGCAGACAACAAGGCTTCACAGTCCCACTCAAATCAGGCAGAAACACAGCAAAATCAGGCAGAGATGATAAGCGTGGATCAAAGCATGGGAGGCATCAAACGGCAGCATCACTCAGATACTTCAGACTCAGACAAAGAAACAGGGCCTCCGAATGCATCAACACAGTTAGTCATTGCTTCGACCGAGCCCACTCAAGGAGAGTGGCGCAAGGTCGAAAAGAAAAAGGGGAGAAAAACTTGAAGCGTGAGTTTTACTCAGCCGGATTTCAGTTTTTCAACCCCTTTTCTTTCTCTTTTCTCTTTTCTTCTCTTATTCTTTGTGCACGTTAGTTTCCTAACGTTGCGTAGGGTGCGAAAGCACTTGAGCCCATGTGGCAATTACTGAATGCTTCACTGCATCTGCTAGTGTAACTTTTCATTAATTCTTTAATAAAAGGTTACCGCTTTTTTTCCTTGGAAAAAAAAAGTCTAAACTTAGGAAAATTAAAATATTAATGGGTATTAATCCAAATATGGGTGAGAATGATCTAGAAGGCAGATCAAGTCATGTTTTAATATTAGCTATTGATTAGAAACTTAATCTTGGTCTTTGAAGACTCAACAGGAAAAGTATAAAATGGAGGGTTGGGGTTCATTTGAAAACACACATGGAGAGAACAAATTGATCAAGAATTCGATTCCTAGGGCAGGGTTTGATAAGGATTTCGAATTAAGTGATCATTCTGCAGAAGAGGGGAAATGAGAATATGGGAGAAGGACTTTATGAAGAATACAAAAAGAGAGGCGAAGAGAGCCAACATAACAGAAAAGTTGTCTATCACACAGAAGTTGGAACTGCCAGGAACAGCTAGAATTGTCGGAACAACCGAGAAAACTAGCGTAGAGGGAAAAAATAGGAATTGTGGGAACAAGCAAGAAAGTTGACGCAGAGGGCAGAAGCCAGAACTGTTGGGAATAGTCGGAACTTTCAAGAACTACCAGAACAGCCGGGAAAGTTGACGCAGAGGGCAGAAGCCGGAACTGCTAGGAACAATCGGAACTGCCGAGAACAGAACAACCAAGAAAGATGACACGAAGGGTAGAAGAGGTGATGCAGAAATAGTTGGGGGTAGCCAGTGATGTGCCAGATCAGCCGAAATTCTTCCAGGTGAAGTGAGGTAAAACTCACTCAGATTTTCCCCCAGTGTTTTCTCTGTAAAGGATTGCAAGATGAGCATCCTATATTTGTATTTAGATATTTCTCTTGCATAATAATAAAACCATCAAAGTTGTTGCACCGGTTTTCCAGCATTGGGTTTTTCCGGGGACTAGGGTGTCCAAAAATAAGTGTGTCCTATGTATCTTGTTCTTTGATTTTTTTTCTTTTTCATGAGATCAAACATTTAATTAGTGTAGGTTACAGAAGTAATTTGCTTTAGTATTCAAAAGAATAACTTGATGAATGTAATTTAAAAATAAAGTAGGTGAAGTAGATTCAGATTTGCTGTAGTAGGGGTTCGTAAAGTCTAGGAATTTTCACATGGTATTCGAGGATTGATTTTGAAATAGGAAGAGTAGATCCAGTACTAAGCAGTGAGTTCGAAAGCTACACTTGGCAACAATTTGAATCCCCTTGAAGGGATTGCGCAGTCCTTGTTGGGAAGAAGATCCGAGGAAATCTCTCTCTGAGTGAGATGACAGAGAGGTACAATTTCCAATTCATGATTTTGCAAAGGCATAGGGAGTGACGCAGAGCCTCAACGCAATGCTATAAGGGCGCAGTTTCTGTCGGGGCAGAAATCTGCTGGAAAAGAATGAAGACAAATAGTAGGGGAATTTTCTCCTCATAAAACATTCTGCCAGAAAGTTTGAATTTCTCACTTGCTGGGCAGTTGTGCTAAGCAGTGACTAGAGGAGTCAGTTCGACAGTTGGGTGATATGGCATGGGCTCAGAGATCATGACAAGTTGGATGGAGCTTCCAACTATGTCATATGGAAGGCCAGAATCTTAGCTGTTCTGGAGGAATATGATCTCGAGGCCTATGTCAAAATTGTTGTTGTTGTTCCTTCTGACAACAATCAGAAGAAGAAATAAAAGGCCGAGCAGGGGAAGGTAAAGAGGTTGATTCTCGATGGAGTTCAATATCATGTGGTCTCACACTTTTAGGGCAAGGATACAACCCAGGAGATGTGGGAAGCCTTGTCTTCTTTGTATGAAGGTTCTTCCAAACAACGAAAGATGTATTTGAATTTTGGAGTAGATGTTGCAGCAGAATTTAATGCAAAAAGGAGAAGGGGTGAACCTCTATCTTCAATGTCTTTAGGACACTAGAGATCAGCTTGTTGCAGTGGGGTCCACTCCTCGGCCAACTGTGATGGTGAGGATAGCCCTAAATGGAGTCTCAGATGAATGGCAAGTTTTTGTCCAAATCATATTGGGCAGGGAGACACTACCTTCATGGGAGGAGATGTGGGCGAATCTTTAACAAGAAGAGTTAAGGAGGGGCCTAGTAAAGGTCAACCTCAGTGGTAACAGCGGGAGTGGTGCAAAGACGGAGGAGGAGGAGGAGGACGCAACTCTAGCATCGAAGGGAAAATAGAAGCAAAAGCAGAAGATGACATTTCGAAGGTGAAATATTTCAGATGTGGCGAGTTGGGTCACTTTGCATCTCAGTGTCTTTTGAAGAAAAAGGATAAGGATGAGAATCATGACCCTAAGGTTGCAGCCACGAAAATAGATGAGGATGAGTGTTCCATGAGTGCCCATGCACCTCCAGGGGGGAGATGGGGTGATATTGAGTTGTAGTGATCAGAATTTGGATTAGGGGCAAAAATATTCTCAAAAGAAAAGTGCTTGGAATCGATCAAAACCTGAATGACAGTGTCGTCTCGGCGATACGATCCCAATGTAACTCATTTCACTCAAAACGAAGTTCGTATGAGAAATTTATCCCATTTTGGTTGTTTGGTCAAATAGGCGAATTTTGGTATAGGCTGACTGGGATGCTGACTAGGCATTCGTATAGCCCAGTCAGGAAAAAAGAATATTCTAGGGAATATTCCTAAAATATTCCCATAGGGGGCTCAATGGGGTCTTGACATTTGGTAGCACGTGATTGATCAATGGCATATTAGGTGTACCAATGGGAGGTTGACACGTGGCAAGCCCGAAGGCCACCACATGGCCTCTCAAAGGTAATTTAAAATTTTATGGGCAGGCCAGGGAGTCGAACCCATGACCTCACCTGCACAAGTCCAAAGTCTCCACCGCTATGCCACACATTGGTTCTTAATAGTCATAGAGTGCATTATGTATTTAAAGTTAAATACGTTGAAGTTTAGCATTAACCACTAACATTAACCGCTAACGGTTAACCACTTATGCGACCAACATGATGCTAATTGCCATTATTAATGTTAACCGCCAGGCAGCCAAAACTGTTAGCATTCACCAACGCATGTGAACACAACCTAAGCTTAACTGCTAGTATTTTATGTTAACCGCCAGATTAATGCGCTAAGCGGGATTAACACTAATTAATATGTGTTTATACTTAATTAATTTCGGACTAGTTTGGTGGAGTTGACAAATACAGAGCTAACTCCAAATTTGGCAGAGTTAACTTGAGTTTTTCCAGTTTTAGTGGAGATTTCCTAGGAAAAACTGAAGAAGCCATAACTTTGGCAGTTTTCGACCAATTTTGGCTCAGAAAGAGCCATTCCTGAATGATTTGGATTCTATGAACACAATGGAATAGGTTTCAGAGGAAAAACGACACTTCTGTATGTGATTTTTCTACGTTGAAGTTTAAGGAAGCCTGGGGTCATTAGAAGAGGAGGTCAAGCCTATATCAGCTGAAGTCCAATTGGAGAGATTGGAATGTTATGAAACTAGCTCACAAAAAGATAGAAAAGATAGTTGAACGCCTTAGAATTCAGCCTCTTCGAGGAGGCAACCTCCTTTACATTACACAAATGAACAATTCTTGGATGATACAAATGACAAGACCTCCTTTCTATCTATAGGAGTCTAAGGGGTCTTAATATAATCAGAGCTGACATAACAATAATAATGTAAGGGCATAATAATAATAACAGTGGGCTTTTATGGGGCACAATAATAACAATATGTGGTGACTGCATGGGTACAACAATATCATAAGGGGGTTGTACTAATAACAATAAGGGGTTACACTAGTAGTATAGGGGCCTAACATGCCCCTCTCCTTCAAAAAGTGTTGTCCTCAATGATTGAGTAGTTCTTGATGCTTCTGTATAAAATTATTGTCCTCCCATGTGGAATCTTCAGTGGGTAAGTTCTTCCACTTGATGAGATACTCTGAAATTGATCGACTCTGTCGCTGTCGGGTTCTTTTTTTTGTGACTACTCCAGGTTCCAATATGATTTTTCCTTCCTCTTCAAGTTCTGGCAATATTGTTTGAATTAGGATATTCTGCAACTTTTGAATGAGTTGCCACACTTCTTTTTCCTTCTTCAATTCATCCCTTGCCTCGTTTATCCAATCTGGTTGGATAATAGAAACAACACAGAACAATGCTTCCACATCCTCATCCTTTCTTGAGAGTGCATCTGCAACAAAGTTTTTCTTCCCTTTTCTGTAGATGATGTCAAAGTCATAACCCAACATATTTGTGACCCATTTTTTATGTTCTTCTAAAGATAATATTTGTTCTACAAAGTATTTAAGACTATCATGATCCATTTTTACCTTGAAGTGTCTTCCCATTGGGTAAGGTCGCCATTTCTTAAGTGCATGTGGTATTGCCAACATTTCCTTCTCATAAATATCTTGCTTGAGATGTAGCCGTAAAAATACCCAATCACCTACATCAAAACTTTTTTCACTGCGATGTTGAATCTTGATCTACCTATTGTTTCATTCGATTCTGCACCAAAGTGGTGTTATCCTTTAAAAGTTGGAGAACTTGTTGTTGATGCTCGATGTGATCTTTCACTGCTTGAACCTTTTTCTTCTTGATATGTCCTTCTATCTTGAGAGTTTGAGGAGTGGTAATTTATTCCAATGCTTTACAAGTTATGGTTGGATTCATTTCTTGATTCTCGATGTGATCTTTCACTTCTTGAACACTTTTCTTCTTGATGTGTCCTTCTATCTTAATAGTTTGAGGAGTGGTAATTCCATCCAATGCATTAAAATATATGGTTGGATTCATTTCTTCTTTCTCGATGTGATCTTTCACTTCTTGAACCTTTTTCTTCTTGATATGTCCTTCTATCTTGAGAGTTTGAGGAGTGGTAATTCTTGACAATGCTTTACAATATATGGTCGGATTCATTTCTTCTTTCTCTGGGGTTGGGTCCTCGTGTATATCCTCTTCTTTTGATGTTCCTTGATCCTTTTCTTCCTCCTCTCCATACTTTATTTAAAATAATTTCTTCTTAGCACACTTACGACCTTTAACGCATTTTCTATCACAATTATAACAAAGCCCTTTTTCTCTTTTTTCTTCCAATTGTTGTGGTGTAACCCTTGTAGGTTACGGAAGGCTAGGAGAAACAACACTTCCCTCTTTATAGTTGTGAGGGGTAGACTTACTTGTTGCCATAATTTTGCTTTCCACTTTGTAACAAAGCTCTTTTTCTCTTTTTTCTTCCAAATGTTGTGGTGTTTCTCTAAAGAAGGTGTCGCTCTTTCTATCCTCATAATGTGTTATCATTTCCTCCATGAAAATTGATGACGTAACAAGTTGTTTACGAGAACAAAGTCCTTTATACCATAAAAATTTATCTGATTCTAAATATGAAGATGCAATACATACCTTTTGCAATAGTGGTGCACCATGTAGATCAAAATATTTCTCCATCTATAATATCCAATTTACCGGATCCTTGCCATCAAACTTCCTCATCTTATCTTTTCTTGATTTTAGGAGTTAGATCTTGAAATGATTGTAACTATGTAAATTTGGATCTTCCAATTCTGAAATCGTAAAATTCAGTAGCCCTCTGTGTCCTCTTTCCAATGCTACCAGTCTGATCTAAATTGGATTCTCCAAGAAAGAGTTATGCACAATCTCCCAAGATGAATTGATTATAGACCTTTCCAGAAGAGCGAACTTGTATGAAGTGCCATGTGTCACTGTTTCGACCTTTGGCTCTGAAATATATATACAAGAAACTAAAGTTTGTCCTCTTTCTGTACCTTCTTACGAAATTTCAATTCGATGCTCAGAGAGAAAGTTATGATTATTTTCCCCAGGTCACCTGTTTGGAATGTAATTCAGGAGTCTGAAAAAAGACAAACCTCCTTAGATCATATCTCTGCAAATATAGCAAAAATCTCTGAAATTCGAACCTAAGGTTCATAACGATTTTGACCCAAATGGGTTTTTTTTTAGCGTCTGAAACATTGCAGAAAAAAGGTTATAGCGCAAATGCCACGATGACCTGTTTGGAGTAGCGAAACCCTAGAATTCAAAGCTCTGATAGCAAATGTTATGAAACCAGCTCACAAAAAGATAGAAAAGATAGTTGAACGCCTTATAATTTAGCCTCTTCGAGGGGGCAACCTCCTTTACATTACATAAATGAACAATTCTTGGATGATACAAATGACAATACCTCCTTTCTATCTATAGGAGTCTAAGGGGTCATAATATAATCAGAGTCGACATAACAATAATAATGTAAGGGCATAATAATAATAACAATGGGCTTCTATGGGGCACAATAATAACAATATGGGGATTGCATGGGTACAACAATATAATATCAGGGTTGTACTAATAACAATAAGGGGTTACACTAGTAGTATAGGGGCCTAGCATGGAAGGTCATTTTTGGGGTTTTTGGGTCTTCTGAATCTAATGGAGTAGGTTTCAAAACCACTGGAGCACTATCGGTGCATGTAATCAGAGAATTGGCCATTAATCCAAAGAGGGCCTAGCCATTGAAGTAGGTCCAAGGAGCTGTAGCCCAGGAGGGGTGAACTCTTTTATCAGATTTGTGTTATGAGTTTGATGTGTTTTATTTCTCTGCAATTTATTTGCTGCATATGTTTTTTAAACAACTAATTAACCTCATGAATATCACATAAAATACACTCAATACTTGACACATAATCCTTCATATATTTGTTAATTTGAGATAATCCTAAACACATTTTAAATACTGATGAGGAAGCTTGCATAGCATTAACAAGTTTGCCCAACATTTCAGATCAAGTTGGTATTGGGGCACTGTTATCTCATTTTAACCCTGAGATGCTTTGCCAAGGTTAGCTAGAAAATTAGCTATTGGTTTTGCATGTGTGCAAGGAGAATTTAACTGTGTGCAAGTTTATGTGATGGTAGCTTCGACAAGTGATGTTTCTAATCCATCTTCCTTAGAAAGATTATTTGATGAAGAGATGTTGCAAGAGCTTATCATCATGAGAGATATGGTGCAACAACTATATGAATATAGGAAGGATAACACTATACTTCAAGAGCAGTTGATGGCCATGAAGGAGGAGAAGCAAGAGCTTCTTGAAAAGATGCATGAGATGGAGATTCAACTCCATGATGCCAAGGAAACACTAGATAAGTATGTGCATGAAAATGAGGTATGAAATTGAAGTTTATCTTCAATTTCCTCTCAAAATGAATGTTTTGGTCTTTTGAAAGGCACACTAAAGGAATAGGGTCCAAATTATTGATGAAGATGGGCTATGAAGGTAAAGGGTTAGGCAAACATGCACAAGGCATAGTTGAGCCAATTTTTGTTGAGGAAAGGCCTAGGTATTTGGGCCTTGGTTATGGACAACATGATGGAGAATTCTCCAAAGCCAAAGAGTCACATGAAGGTGTTCCAAGAAGGAATTTCATTACATGTTCATTACCTCAAGTTTGTAAAGTTTGTGTTCATGAGGAATGCAAAAGTTTTATGCCCACTTTGCAAGAAGATGCTCATAAGCATGCAACTAGTGGAAATGGCAAACAAGAGGATGCTTAAATCTCTAAAGTCATTGAAACCATTGTTGGTATTCCAAAGAGAGCCACTACCTCATCAAATTCACCTCCTCAAGAAGGCGACAAAGGTTAATGTGAAAGGTATAAATCTGCCTTTAATAAAGTTTCTTTGATTATGATAAACATGGTAATTCTTCACATAATATTTGGAGAAAATTTACATGCTCTTTTTGTGGTTTGAATAACCATATTGTTTCGAGGTGCTAGAAGAGGATAGCCATACACAGGCAAATTTCAAAACAAAAGAGACAGAAGGCCAAAGGTCTATTGCGTAATGGAAACCATGTTGAAAAGAAGACGCAATTATTTTGCACTCGTTACCATAAGCAGGGTCATCTTGTAGACAAGTATTGGAATTTGCATCCAACAAGTCATCCAAGACATTTAAAGAAGGTGGAGAGATATTTTGGCAAAAATGGAAAAGAGGATTCCATAGTTGATGTGGGTTAGGATGATACACATAATGGAGTGCAACAAAAAGAAGGGCCATTGAAATAGTTTGGAAAGAGATGGTTAGATTTCTTAACCAATTAAGGCCTTGTATTTCTTTTGATAATTGACACAAATTTTGCCTTATTGATGCATTTTTTTGTTGTTTAGATGCATTTATTTTATCCTAAAAGTATGTTGCATATTGCATGAAGCAAGATGTTGGAAAAGTAGAGATACGTTGACTAACTTAGATGCAGCAAAGATGGCAATTTGCAACTACAAATTTGCATGCATGTTGCATTCTTGAACTTGCAGGTTTACACCAGGAAGGTGTTTGAAAGTGGAGTATGTTGACTCACTTTATTGTAGCCAATTTGGTCATTTCAGCTCTTTAAGTACTCATACATACCAATGGGATTCTTGTACTTGTGATTGTACTTGTGAGAGAGTTGAGAAATTTTGTACATGCATGAGAGTTTGTGTGTGTGAACAGTGGAATTTTTAATAATTTCATTGTGCTTGAACATGCATGAGTGATTGACTTGTGTTGGTTGATTGATTTGTTAACATGCATGTTGTCAACTTGAGAATGGTGATCATTTGGACATGCATGAGTGTTGGCTTATGTGTCGATTGATTGTTACATGTATGTTATATCGACTTGGAAGAGTTGATTTTGTCTCCAAAGATGAAAGGGAGATATGATAAATTGTTTCATGAGAATGTGGAATTCTTGTTGTAAATCATCAAGTTGTTGTACATGCTTTTGCTTGACTTGAATCAGTTGCTTTGAAGAAGCATGTTTTGTTGACTTGTGTTTAATAAACCATTGACTAAACACCAATATGGTTTATACACCAAGATGTAAGAGTACAAGGCGATGTTCACATGATGTGACATTTTTTGCTTTGAAGAAGAAAAAGGAAGAGGTCATCAAGTTATATTCTTGCATGAGTGTTTTTCAAGGTTAATGGTGTTTCTTGTGACAAGATGTCGCAAGATTTTGGAAGGTCCAAGCTTGAGAAAGAGGCTCATGATTAACCTTCATTCTCAAATCATGACATGAGAAGCATGTTAATACTGGAGGATGATGGAATCAAGAAGTAAAAGTGGACAAAAATGCCCAAAAAAATTGCAGCGCTTGTAAAACATAAAATGGTCTACAATGTGATTTGATGTGTTGACGCCAAGAAGCGAAAGAGATGGTGAATGCATTCTTCCAGATGTGGAATTTGTAACCATGGAGGTAAAAAATGGTCATTTATTTTCTTGTTATTATTAATATTGGAACTCATTGCTGTAGTTTTCTCAGATGGGCTTAACTTGGAAAAGTGGTTTCCAAGGAGCAGCTTGCATTGAATGCATGTGTTGTAGAGGAGGAACATGATTCTCAGTGGGAAGGTTGTCAGTCAACTTTCCAAGCACCAAGGGATTGCTTTGGTACAACAGGGTTTTTAATTAGTAATAATCCATCAAGTGTTGGATTGGGTCAACAACAAAAAGAGAACATTGGTTGAAGTGCCAAGCCATTTGCAAGGCAAGGCATGTCAGTGAACCCAAGTGGTTGTCATGGATAGTTTTCCAAGTATAATCAATTGAGAGAACTTGGGAAGGAGAATATTATTCAACTCTCATCAGATAACCAGCTTTTGTGGGTCCAAAACCTTGTTAGTGGGAAGGAGTGATCAGAATTTGGATTAGGGGAAAAATTTTGTTCAAAAATAAAAGTGCTCGTAATCGATCAAAACATCAATTACAATGTCCATCTTGGGGATACGATCCCAATGCAACTCGTTTAACTCAAAATGGAGTTTGTCTGAGAAAGTTAGAGCATTTTGATCGTTTGGTAAAACATGCGAATTTTGGTACACGCTGACTAGGATGTTGACTAGGCAATCAAGAAAAATAAAATCCAAGGAATATTCCCACAGATGGCTCAATGGGGTCTTGAAATTTGGCAACATGTGATTGGTGAATGGCGTATTGGGTGGACCAATGAGAGGCTAACACATGGCAAGAATGGAGGCCACCACGTGGCCTCTAAAAGGTCATTTAAATTTTTTTGGGTAGGCCAGGGAGTTGAGCCTATGAACTCATCCACACAAGCCCAAAGTCTCCACCACTATGCCACAAGTTGGCTCTTAACATTCATAGAGCGCATTATGTATTTAAAGTTAAATACGTTGAAGTTTACATTAACCAATAGCATTAATCGCTAATGGTTAACGCTCATGCGACGAACATTGCAAACTTAATTGCTAGCGGTTACGTTATCGCTATGTAACACTAACCGCCAGCATGTGACCAACACGATACTAAACGTGAGCATTAACGATAACCGCCAGGCAGCCAAAACTGCTAGCATTCACCGCCGCATGTGAACGCAAACCAAGCTTAACTGCTACCATTTTATGCTAACCGCCAAATTAATGCACTAAGCGGGATTAACACTAATTAATCCTTGTTTATCCTTAATTAATTTTGGATTAGTTTGGTGAGATTTTGGTGGAACCGAAAAATTCGGAGCTAACTCCAAATTTGGCAGAGTTAACTGAAGTTTTTCCAGTTTTAGTGGAGATTTCCTAGGAAAAACTAAAGAAGCCATAACTTTGGCACTTTTCAACCAATTTTGGCTCAGAAAGAGTCATTCCTAGATGATTTGGATGCTATGAACACAATAGAATATGTTGTAGAGGCAAAGAGGCACTTTTGTAAGTGATTTTTCTACATTGAATTTTAAGGAAGCCTAGGGCCACTGGGAGAGGAGGTCAAGCCTAGATCAGTTGAAGTCCAATTGCAGAGCTTGGAAGGTCATTTTTGGGGTTTTTGGGTCTTCTGAATCCAATGGATCAGGTTCCAAAGCCATTGAAGCATTGTAGGTGCATTTAATCATAGAATTTACCATTAATCCAAAGACGGCCTAGCCATTGAAGTAGGTCCAAGGAGATGTAGCCCAAGAGGGATGAACTCCTTTATCATATTTGTGTTATGATTATGTAAGTTTTATTTTTTTGAAATTTACTTGATGCATATGTGTTTTAAACAACTAATTAAACACATGAATTTCTCATAAGATACACTCAATACTTGACATATGATCCTTCACATATTGGTTAATTTGAGATGATCCTAAACACTTTTTTAAACTGATGAGGGAGCTTGCATAGCATTAACAAGTTTGTCCAACATTTCAGATCATGTAGTCAAGAGGACTACATGTGGGCAGGATCCTTGAGCAGTGCACCTCTTGGATCAATTCCTTGCTACGGGAGCCCAAGATTCAACATTAGTGATATGGACTTAGTGTCAGTTGATGTAGTGGATTGTTTGGAGGACAGATGTAGTAGCTTGGGACGAGAGACTGATCAGTGCAGAGCAAGGTTGGCAGCAGTCCATGTTGAGAAATGGCACCAAGAAATTTTATTTTAATTTGTCCCTGAATTAAACTGTGAATTAAATCGAATTCTATTCTCATAGCAACTTGTAAATAGTTAATTAAGTTTAATTAACATAATTAGATTAGGAATTTCGAGTTGGAAGTCTTTCTGAAGTCGTGTATATGTTCTCCCTATATTATAGGGGTCCAGGATGAGTTAGGTATGGGTTTTAATTATTTAACTCATTTTACTGATTTAAGTCTAGTTAAATTAGTTCCAAACTATTTGAGGAACTAATAGTGAGTTAACAGTCATTTCATGGATTAGTGCACTCAACTAGTGCTACTCCTGTTAATTGAAGATTCCCTCATCAGAAACTCATGCATGTCATTTCTGAGAAAGACCCAGTTGAGACTAGAGTGCAGGGACAATGTATTATTTGTTTTAGATTTTTAGAAGTTGCACTAATAGTGCATGCAATCAGGAACTAATCCTTGAAGGGATTGCACAGTTTTGAGTGCACTGATTTCCATTTAAGATGGGTTAATCAGCCATAGGAATTGCACAAGGAAATAAGGGCTTGGAGAGCTGGTGAATTGGCTAAGTGTTGGCCTAGTGCTTGCTTGTGAGTTGGAGATTGATTTTACTTAGTGCTGGGATTGTTCTTGAGAGAACAAGCATTGTAATCTCATCTTGATTTTCCGATATATACAATAGAGATAGTGGGGTTTTGAGCTGTCGATTTCATCGGATATTTATTGTGTTATGTGTATTTGATTCTCTTCCTCTATCGATTATTATTTTGCTCGATATTTATGTCCTTTCGTTGTAAACACTAGAAGTAGATCCTTGTCTCTTGCTTTAGTTCATTGCATGAGCTTGTGAATCTATAGGATTTTCTACATGGTATCAGAACTAAGAACAATATACTAGAGGATATTTCAAAGTTTTTTGAGTTCAAGGTTACAGGTGAAATTTGAATTTGCATTTCATAGTTCAGGATCGGCACATGGCGTCCTACGGTTTGCGGCTTGAGTATGCCTTAGAAGGAAATTCAAATTTTATATCGTGGAGGGACAGGATGGAGGTTGTGCTAGAAGATAATGGATTGAAGGAATTCATTGATCAAGAAGTACCCAAGACAGTAGCTACAGATGCACAAA
The DNA here is from genome assembly GCA_031772625.1 of Pinus tabuliformis. Lineage (NCBI taxonomy): Eukaryota > Viridiplantae > Streptophyta > Pinopsida > Pinales > Pinaceae > Pinus > Pinus tabuliformis. The sequence goes on along the minus strand of CM062814.1, from coordinate 210,063,412 downwards.
ACTTGGCCGAATGGAAGAAGTGTGTGGCAAAGGCAAGGCGGATAATCCTAGAGGGAGTTCGAGACCACATTGTCTCGAGTCTCCATGGTAAGGAAACTCCGCATGCTATGTGGAAAACATTGAAGAATTTGTATAAAAACAAGAGTGACCAAAGGAAATTGGCACTGAAGGATAAACTTCGAAAAATCAAAATGGAGAAAGGTGAGAATATTTCCAAATACTTGACCAAGTTCACTCAATGTTGTGATGAACTTGAAAGTGTTGGAATCACAGTTTCTGAAGAGGATATGGTGATTATTTCTCATCTAGGATTCCGTTGATGGTGTTGGACCTGCCAACATGTCAGGGGATCTCCCTGGTAAGAAGTCCCAACTATACCTCATACCCTTTGGTGTAAGAGTCCCAGTAGTGGGTCGTACGGTATTGCCTTAACGCAGTTGTGTACAAAGGCAAGTAAGATGTCCCTATTGGTAGCAAGGGTGTGACATATGCAACAAGTCAAGGAAGGTGCATGAGTGGTTCTAACACACAGAGGGTGAGGTGAGTGCACCCCTTGGAAACTTGTGAAAGCACAGAGTTAAGAATGGAACACACGAGCAAAGATGCATCACGACATGGAAGATAAGTAAGCTAGCAATCCAAAGTGATGGTTAAACCAACAACAAAAGTAACATTCATACATACATATACAGAAAATAGATACACATGCATGCATAAGCAAACATATACATATATCATTTAAAGTAAACAAGATAGATGAAATACAATATGACATATGCATGAAACATGTTGTCTCTGTTATATTAAGAAGTGAAATTTCTAGTCATACTATATAACCATGACCAACCACTAGTTCTAAAAGTGGAACATTACAATCACTTATGCATGCTCCTCCAAAGAGATATACTAGCTCTACACAGTGGAGAAGCCATGGCTCATTACAATAATGTCCAAGCTTTCTCTAAGATAATCCTATGGGAAGCTTGGCTAACCAAATTCCTCTACAATGAGTTATGAGGTACTATATATAACAAAGGGTGGGTGTTGAGTTACGAAATCGGTATGCATTTACTCTTAATTCCATCACCTTTTTCCTCTTTTCTTATCTCTTTCATATCTTGGTACGCTAACATATTGATGGATTATGAAACGGATGAAATACTCTCGATTAAGATTTAGCCAATGTAACTAACTCTTATTCCTTTTTGTGCAGAGAAACGACAAAAGGAACAGTTGATGTTCCCTAGAGATAGAACGACATAAACCAACAAAGGAATAATGGAGCGCGTCGAATGTAGTTAGGTCGGAGGACGAATCAAGAGGATCAACGCTAAATATGAAGGGTGTCAGAAGATAGCATTCAGTTGCAAATCCCTTAGGATCTCCCGATCCTGAGGGATCGTATTTATCTTTTACCTCTTTCTGACTATAAAAGAAAAATATTGTAGGAGGAAAGGGGATCGATCTCTGTTTATTTCAAATTGTAATTTTAATCTACAAACTCGTGCTATTGGAGGAACACAACCGTATTGTAATGAGACTTGAGTTCAATGGTTAATATATAATTTACATTGTTGTTCATTCGTATTCTCTAAAGTAGCTCAGCAGTATTCGCTGGTGGCTAAGGGCCAACCCTCTGGGGGATCGAACTGCTATCCTTTGTGTTATATATTTCTAATTCACGCAAGTTTGTGTGGTTTGATATTTTTCCCATTTTTTGTGAGTTTATCTTATTTGCTGTTTACTGATTTCCTATATTGAAGTTGGTACATTTTCTTTACATGCTTCGTAGCATTGTCATTTGATTCTATTCATGCTTACTGTAGATTAAATTGATTATCAGTTAAGGCATTGAATTTTGTAATAGTGTGGTTATTATAGAATCAGCTGAAAGAGATTGGTTAATGCTATTGAACTCTCAGTTGACATCATTTCCATTTGAACTGCTTAATTGAGATTGAGTGTGATTTAGATAGAATCAGCTAGAAGAGACTGGTAAATGCTACTACACTCTCGGTTGATGCAATTGTCAATTGAATTGCTGGTTTGAGATTTGATTATGATTTCAGCAGAGGATTAAGTCTTGATGCTTAGATGTAATATTTCCTTTAACAGTTGCAATTTGAGTTCTACAAATGCATCCATTTACTCTTGTATCAAATCTTTATATTTCATTTTGAAGAAACATTACTCTCTGGATTCATAGCATGCACATGTTGTGTACACTCTTGGAATAAAAGGACTTGCCCGGGTTGATGATTAATGTGAGGTAATTAGGAGTTTTAAAAGACACCTTTTAGCACCCAACATTTTGGTGTCGTTGTCGGGGAGAGTGTCGCCATTTTACAAAGAGTGATGTATATTTGATAATTGCTGTTGGGAAAGAATTGGGTATTGAAAACGGAAGGTAAGAACCTACGTAACGATCAAGTAAAGTGCTTGCACCCGCTTTTCAGCACAATTATAGAAAAGTGAAGTAGGTGTTTGATGTTTGTCTGCTGAGAGAGAATTGGGTATTAAAAACAGAAGGTAAGAACCTGTGTACGGAGCAAGTAAAATGCCTGCTCCCCCGCCCGCTTTCCAGCAGAATTGCTAGGAATTTAAGGTAGAAATAAACATTTGAATTTTTGCATGAATGACTAAGAAGAAAAGACCAGAAAACAATACAATCTCGCACCCCAAACCTGAAAAATCTAAGGGACCGATGACCCTTGGACGATCAACTTTTATCGATGACATCTTAAGAAAAGCTTAATCTTAGCCATCAGTAGGTCCTCGAACCATTGCTTCTAGACAACCTACTATCTCCCTTCGGGCCATAGGCTCACCATCTGTAGCCTACGCTGAGGTCCACAGTAAAACTGAAGAGATTGAACAGAGTTTTCAAGATATTGAAAATTCGCTATCAATTGCCTCACAAGAAGGGAATTCTTGCAACATCCATGAAGGAGAAGGAGAAATAGGGGAATCTGATGAACCATGATCCCTTGTAGTAATTAAGCAGAGGACACCCAGTGTCCCAGATCAAGGGAGTGTTGTTAGGATCATTCCCGCCTCTTCTAGACATCCTAGGGATAACTCTCTAGCTCCAGAGATCCTCGAAAGGTACTGACATATCTATGATCAAATGGCAAATAATCCACAAAAACCTTAGACCTCTACATTAAAGTATCCTATTGTTGACATAGTTGTCAATGCCCCCATGAAAGCTATCCCTCTACAAAATATTCCCACCTTTCATGGACTCACTTCAAAAGATCCGGATGCGTTCTTGTTTGAGTTCAACATCCTATGTCGGGGTTATGATTACACCACCGACCCCCAGAAACTAAAGTTGTTTCCCTCCACTTCAAAGGTAGCAGCCCTGCGTTGGTTTATGGGACAGGGTGGAGGCACCATCAATGATTGGGACCAAATGAAAACTGTCTTCCTTAAAAAATATCAAGATTATTGCAGATCTAGAGAACTAAAAGACGAGATATTCCAAATGGTAGCAGGGCCTAGCGAAATTTTGGAAGAGTATGTGGAGCGTTTCCAATATAACCTCCAAAGGTATCCCTACGCAAATCTGCCTCTACCTGATAATGTGCTAAATACCACGCTGATTAAGGGGATGAAAGACCAGTGGATATAGACACTAAACATCATGGATAAAGGTGATATATATCAATAAGACTATGTTAACATTATTGATTTGTGTATCAGGTGCTCGAGGGGCAATACAATACTAAAACCAGCTGAACGCGATGCGATCACCAGGGACAACAAAGTCTCTGGCGGAAGCATGACTCGTACTGAAATCGGAAACCTGCTAGAAGATTTCAAAACGGATATCCTCGAAACCTTAACAACACATTTAGACATCATGCAAGCCAAGAAGAAGCAGGTCGAAGCAGAACAGAACTTGGTTATTTTTTGCCCTTGATGTAGGAAGAAACATAGTCATAAAGAATGCCCACTAGATATGGTACAGACCTGTGCCATATGCACTAAAGAACATGCCACAGAAAATTGCACATCGCTCCCAGGATTAAAAGTAGTCTTCAAGGAGGCAGAGGAAGAAGCGGAACTAGTCTACTTGTTAAACCAGTGTCGCCAATGGAAATCACGACAAAAAGGTATGCCTACTGACCCATCTTCATTCTTTCAGCCTTCACAATATAATTCTCAGCAATACACAGGAGCTACATGGCAGAACCAACCACCTTTTCCTAATTGGTCACCACAAGCATTTTCTATGCCACCTTGGTCCAATCAGTCAAATTCGAACAATAGTTGGCCAAATTCCTCTTACTTTCCATCATTCTGGCAGAACAATCCATATCCATCTCAATGGTCCCCCTCCACTTCACAAAACCAAAACTGGCAATCAAGCTGGCAAAGACCTATAAACCAACCAGTAGGGACAGTCCCCCTGCCTCAACCTACGCTACCAGCACCTTACACGTTGCAACAGAATCCTCAACCCAATCTATGACTGCAACTCCCAGCCTAGCCCAACCCAAATCCTAACAACAGACCAGTCCAGTTGGTACAAATTATTGAAGGTTTGGATCCAGAAATTGAGTTGAGAGAATGTAATGAACTCAAATTGAGGTCTGGACGAATAATCACACCAGAGGATGATAAAATTATACAATTGGAAGAACCACTACCTGTAGAACAAACACCTCAAAGGGAGAATACAGTCAAGCAGAAAAGCCACGAACAAACTATTACCTCTTCTCCGCCATTCCCAGAAAGATTGATTATACCTCACCCAATCGAATATCCTGACTTCGATCTCCTAGGAGAATTAAAAAATCTTTGTGTAAAAATACCCCTCCTCCAGGCTATTCAGGACATTCCAATCTATGCAAAAGCCATTAAGGAATTGTGTACCAAAAGAATACGAGGAAAATAAAGGTAACACCAACTGTCCACGTAGTCGAAACTTTTTTTGATTTATTATTAGGCAGAGAGATATTGGTGAAATATGAAGACCCAGGAAACCCTATTGTCACAGTACAAATAAATGGATGCTCCTTTCCCAATGCATTAGTTGATCTAGGGGTAGCCATTAATATTCTCACAACAACAACCTGTCATAGACTTGGCATCAAAGCCTTAGATCCAACTACGACCTTGCTGGAACTTGCTGACCATTCAGTTATTAAACCAGAAGGGACATTATAGGATGTAATGGTGTTTGTAGATTCTTGGGAGTACCCAGCAAATTTCTTGATTATTAATCCTAGAAATTGGCTAGATGGACATCCTCTAATATTAGGAAGACCTTGGCTAGCAACTGCAGATGATTATATAAGCTGTCGAATAGGTAGTATGACTATAGCCAGAGGAAATAATGTGAAGAACCTAGCTTTATATCCTCCAGCTTAGCCAAGCCTAACCATAATAAAAACTAGGAAGCAACCTGTAACATATTTAACCAAAAATATTCAATCACCACTAACTGTAACAGATGCTCTTGAATTTAAGAATCAAACAGAAGATGATATTATTAACACTTACATTAATCACCCAACTGTCGTATCTAATCTAAAATGTCACATGATTGAAGCAGTCCTTGATAATGAAATTGAAGAAGATCCTTTAAAAGATATCAATGACCAAACAATACCAACAACAACTGTCTATAATAGCAAACCCATTGAAATTGAGCCAGGGAAAGTCCTTAACATTAAAAAAAACCTGAGTGATGACCAACAACAGAAGCTTACTCAAATCCTTAGGAAATATAAAGGGGCTTTCGCTTGGGATTACCCAGATATGAAAGGGATTTACCCCCAATTATGTATGCACCACATCTACACTGAAAAATATGCGAGACCCATTCGACAACCTCAGCGAAGATTAAACCCTCACCTAAAGGATGTTGTTAAAGACGAACTACAGAAACTGTTAGATGTAAATTTCATCTATCCTATATCTGATAGTAAATGGGTTTCTCCATTAGTTGTGGTTCCTAAAAGGAATGAGAAATGGCATATATGTGTCGATTATAGAGAGCTTAAAAAGGAAACACAAAAAGATCATTTTCCCCTTCCATTTATTGACCAGGTTCTAGACACATTGGCTGTTATGAAACCAGCTCACAAAAAAAGATAGAAAGATAGTTGAACGCCTTAGAATTCAGCCTCTTCGAGGGGGCAACCTCCTTTACATTACACAAATGAACAATTCTTGGATGATACAAATTACAAGACCTCCTTTCTATATATAGGAGTCTAAGGAGTCATAATATAATCAGAGCTGACATAACAATAATAATGTAAGGGCACAATAATAACAATAGTGGGCTTCTATGGGGCACAATATTAACAATATGGGGACTACATGGGTACAACAATATAATAAGGGGGTTGTACTAATAACAATAAGGGGTTACACTAATAGTATAGGGGCCTAACATGCCCCTTTCCTTCAAAAAGTGTTTTCCTCAATGCTTGAGTAGTTCTTGATGCTTCTGTAGAATATTCTTGTCCTCCCATGTGGAATATTCAGCGGGTAAGTTCTTCCACTTGATGAGATACTTTGAAATTGATCGATTTCGTAGCTTTCAGGTTCTTGTTTCTGTGACTACTCCAGGTTCCAATATGATTTTTCCTTCCTCTTCAAGTTCTAGCAATATTGTTTGAATTGGGATCTTCTGCAACTTTTGAATGAGTGGCCACACTTATTCATCCTTCTTCCATTCATCCCTTGCTTTGTTTATCCAATCTGGTTGGATAATAGAAATAGCACAAAACAATGCTTCCACATCCTCATCCTTTCTTGAGAGTGCATCTGCAACAAAATTTTGCTTCCCTTTTCTATAGATGATGTCAAACTTATAACCCAATATATTTGTGACCCATTTTTCTGTTCTTCTATAGATAATATTTGTTCTAAAAAGTATTTAAGACTATCATGATCCATTTTTACCTTGAAGTGTCTTCTCATTGGGTAAGGTCGCCATTTCTTAAGTGCATGTAGTATTGCCAACATTTCCTTCTCATAAATAACTTGCTTGAGATGTAGCCGTAAAAATACCCAATCAACTACACCAAAACAATTTTCACTGTGATGTTGATCTACCAGTTGTTTCATTCGATTCTGCACAAAAGTGGCATTATCCTTTAAAAGTTGGAGAACTTGTTGTTGATGCTCGATGTGATTTTCACTACTTGAACTTTTTTCTTCTTGATATGTCCTTCTAGATTTAGGGTTTGAGGAGTGGTAATTTCTTCCAGTGCTTTACAAGATATGGTCAGATTCATTTCTTGATGCTTGATGTGATCTTTCACTTCTTGAACATTTTTCTTCTTGATATGTCCTTCTATCTTGATAATTTGAGGAGTGGTAATTCCGACCAATGCATTACAAGATATGGTTGGATTCATATCTTCTTTCTCGATGTGATCTTTCACTTATTGAACCTTTTCTTCTTGATATGTCCTTCTATCTTGAGAGTTTGAGGAGTGGTAATTATTGCCAATGCATTACAAGATATGTCGGATTCATTTCTTCTTTCTCTGGGGTTAGTTCCTGGTGTATATACTCTTCTTTTGATGTTTCTTGATCATTTTCTTCATCCTCTTCATAATCTATGTAAAATAATTTCTTCTCAGCACACTTATGACCTTTAGTGCATTTTCTATCACAATTGTAACAAAGCCCTTTTTCTCTTTTTTCTTCCAATTGTTGTGGTGTCACCCTTGTAGGTTGTGGAAGGCTAGGAGAAGAAAAACTTCCATAATTATAGTTGTGAGTGGTTGGATTCCTTGTTTCCATAATTTCTCTTTCAATTTTTCTTGCCCACTTGAATGCCTTCTCCAATGAATCAGGTTCCCAAAGACGAAGCTCATGTTGAATGTTATCCTTTAAAGTACCTATGAAGACATCAATCCTTTGCTTCTCTGGAATATCATTTACCCTTATATTCAATTTTTGAAAGTCCTCAATGTGTTCTTCCATTTAACACTTTTGTTTGAGATTTATCAATTGGCTAAGCAAGGTGTTTCTCTTTGTATCCTCATAATGTGCTATCATCTCCTCTGTGAAAATTGACCACGCAACAAGCGGTTTACGAGAACAAAGCCCTTTATACCATAAAAATTGATCTGGTTCTAAATATAAAGATGCAATACATACCTTTTTTAATAGTGGTACACCATGTAGATCAAAATATTTCTCCATCTGTAGTATCCAATTTACCGGATCCTTGCCATCAAACTTCCTCATATCGCCTTTTCTTGATTTTAGGAGCTCGATCTTGAAATGACTATAACTCTCTAATTTCAGTTCTTCAAGTTCTAAAATTGCATCCTGCAATAGTCCTCTGTGTCCTCTTTCCAATGCCACCAGTTTGATCTAAATTGGATTCTCTAAGGGAGAGTTATGCCAAATCTCCTACAGTGACTTGATTATAGACTAGTTCAGTAGATCAAAATTGTATGATGTGCCACGTGTCCCTGTTTTGACCTTTGGCTCTGAAAAATATATACAAGAAACTACAGTCCATCCTCTTTCTGCATGTTCTTACGAAATTTCAATCCAATGCTCAGAGAGAAAGTTATGACGATTTTCCCCAGGTCACCTGTTTGGAATGTAATTCAAGAGTCTGCAAAAAGACCAAATTCCTCAGATCGTATCTCCACAAATATAGCACGAAAAGCTCTAAAATTCGGAACCAAGGTTCAGTACGATTTCATCTCAAATGGGTTTTTTTTCGCTTTTGAAACATCGCCGGAAAAAAGTTATAGCAAAAATTCCACGATGACCTATTTTGAGCAGCGAAACCCTAGAATCCAAAGCTCTGATACCAAATGTTATGGAACCAGCTCACAAAAAAGATAGAAAAGATAGTTGAATGCCTTATAATTCAGCCTCTTCGAGGGGACAACCTCCTTTACATTACACAAATGAACAATTCTTAGATGATACAAATGACAAGACCTCCTTTCTATATATAGGAGTCTAAGGAGTCATAATATAATCAGAGCCGACATAACAATAATAATGTAAGGGCACAATAATAACAATAGTGGGCTTCTATGGGGCACAATATTAACAATATGGGGACTACATGGGTACAACAATATAATAAGGGGGTTGTACTAATAACAATAAGGGGTTACACTAGTAGTATAGGGGCCTAACATTGGCAGGTAAAAAGTTATTCTCTTTCCTGGGCGGTTTCAGTGGCTACAACCAAATCCAAATTGCCCCTGAAGACCAAGATAAGACTACCTTCACCTGCTTCTGGGGGACGTTTGCTTACAGGGTATTACCTTTCAGATTGTGAAATGCACCTGCTACATTCCAGAGAGCCATACTTAGTATTTTTTCAGACTTGATAAACGAGGGATTAGAGGTGTACATGGATGATTTTACACCCTATGGAGATGACTTCGAGCAGGCATTACAAACACTGGAGAAAATCCTGGAAAGATGCATTGCTACTAGTCTTTGCTTAAGCCACAAGAAATGCCACATGATGATGATCGAAGGCCTAATCCTGGGTCATTACATCTTAGCAGTTGGAATTCAGGTAGATCCAGTGAAAATTCAGGTAATCCTCTTACTACCTACCCCCTGCACTCAAACAGAGGTACATAGTTTTTTTGGATTTTCTAGATATTATCGGAGATTTATAAAAAACTTCTCCCAAATTGCTGCACCATTATATGCTTTGATAGGAAATATCGATTTTATATGGACTAACAAATGTGACATTGCCTTTGCAGAATTAAAATGACTAGTATCAACAGCCCCAGTACTACGGGGCCCGAACTGGGATTTACCATTCCAAATTTCATCCGATGCATTAGATACGGCCATTGGAGCAGTTCTTGGCCAAGAAGAAGACAAGAAACCCTATGCGATATACTACATCAACAAAAATTTAACTCCTGATGAGTTGAATTACACAGTGACTGAGAAAGAGTTTCTAGCTGTAATCTATGCTATTAACAAATTCAGACACTATATAATAGGATACCCTGTGGTCCTGTATACTGATCACTCTGCTATCAAATATTTAGCTAATAAACCTATTATGAATGGAAGAGTGACACGATGGTTAATCCTTTTGCAGGAATTTGACATAATGATCAAGGATCGACTAGGAAAGGAAAATCTGGTGGCAGACTTCCTCTCACGTGTGCCAAGAATAGACGACGTAGTGGCGGTAGAAGACTAGTTCCCTGATGAGCACCTGTTTGTTGTGACCGTGAAAACACCGTGGTACGCAGATGTTGCGAATTACTTAGCAGTGGGAAAACTACCCAAACACCTGATGCCCAGAGAAAGAAAATTAATAGTGCAACGCAACACTCAATTCTCCTGGATCGGAGGATACCTCTTTCACATAGGAGCCAATATGCATATCCACAGGTGTATCAGGGAAGACGAAATCTATGATATCCTAAAAGGCTGCCACGATGGACCTTGCGGGGGACACTTTGTAGACCACGGGACTGGACATAAAATCTTATAGATGGGCTATTATTGGCCCACGATTTTTAAGGATGCCAAGAAATTTGTCCATGCATGTGACAGCTACCAAAGAATGGGCTGCCCTGGCTAGTCTGGCGAGATGCCCCTACATCCACAATTAGTCATCAAACCTTTTGAACATTTGGTGTTAGATTTCATTGGCCCAATAAATCCATCATCTAATCAAAAGTCATATATACTAGTTGCAACGGAATACGTGACTAAATGGGTGGAGGCAGTAACATTACCAAGAGCAACAGAGGGCACAATAATCAACTTTCTTTTTGAAATTTTCTTGCGATATGGCTTGCCCAGAGAAATAATTACGGATGGAGGGCCACAATTTGTAGGACATAATATTACTACTACACTAAAAAATCATCAACATCTCCATACCACCCGTAGGCAAACGGCCAAGTAGAAAGTACCAACAAAGTAATCAAGGTCGTTCTAACAAAGACAGTCGCCTCGCATAGACGTGACTGTGCTACCTGATTGCCAGAAGCCCTGTGGGCATATCGCACGACTTGGAGGAATACCACAGGATACTCACCATATCAGCTGGTGTTTGGTAAGGAACCTATCTTCCCCATAGAATTTGGAATTTAGACATTGAAGATAGCGTAAGAATTAGGGCTAGATTTGAATGAAGCAAAGATTAACAGACTACAACAAATAAATGAATTGGATGAAATCTGACTATTAGCTCTTCAACATACTACACTTATTCAACAACAAAGAACAAAATGGCATGACACCCTCATCAAGAAAAAGATATTCCATGAAGGTGATTGGGAACTTCTATACGATTGCAGGTTCCAGGATTTCCCGAGCAAACTCCAGACTAGATTGTTATGTCCCTACGAGATAAAAGAGGTGCACGATAATGGCACCCTTACATTAGTGACCATTGATGGGTCTGGCTACTCTTTTAAAGAAAATGGGCATCGGGTACGCCTCTACCACAAACTGCTTACAAGGGAATCCTTTTGCCAACAGATACGTGAAGATTCTACGATACAAATTCTCGCTGAAGAAGGCAACTCTTCGACAACACCAGTCCAGTAAAGAATTTATTTTTGAAACCTGTACATACAATTGTTTTTTTGTTTTCTTTCTATTCGATTGTATTTGCTTAGAACAGTAGAGATGATTGTTTGTCGGTTTTTTTCCTGTTTTCCTTTGTTGTTCCCTATAGGGAATAGCTGCTGTTCCCTATAGGGAACAACACTTTTCGTGTGCATTTTTCTTTGTCGTTCCCTACAGGGAACAACACTTTTCACGTACATTTTTCTTTGTTGTTCCCTACAAGGAACAGCTATTGTTCCCTATAGGGAATAACACTTTTCGTCTGTATTTTTCTTTGTTGTTGCCTACAGGGAACAACTGTTGTTCCCTACACGGAATAGCTGTTATTCCCTATAGGGAAGAACATTTTTCGTGTGTATTTTTTTTTTGTTCCCTTCAGGGAACAGCTGCTGTTCCCTACATGGAACAACTACTATTCCCTATAGGGAACAACACTTTTTGCATGTTTTTCTTTGTTGTTCCCTATAAGGAACAACTGTTATTCCCTATAGGGAACAACACTTTTCGTGTGTGTTTTTATTTGTTGTTCCCTATAGGGAACAACACTTTTTGTGTGTGTTTTCTTTTGTTGTTCCCTTCAGGGAACAACACCTTGTGAGTATTTTTTAGAACACCCTTTCTCCCCCTTGCATGATCATTCCTAGCCCATCCCAGTTCACTCTTTATGATCCTCTTTATGGCATAAAAGTACAATACATATCTAAGGAAAACAAGTATGGAGTCTACTGAAGCAGGCAAATATCTTGAATATTATCATCTTTAACAAGATTGCTTTGTGATGATCGAAAAAGAAAGGACACAATTATCTATATCACTTCACTGTCCTCATTTCTACTATAAATGAAACTGATTGATTATCTTTACCATGTTGGTTCTCCCCCATCTCATATAATTCTCTCTATTTATTATCAATAAGATTATGGGTATATTTTCTTTCTATTGATATGTTCAAACTTCTTCCGCCATCCCTACTCTTAAGGAGTACTAAGCCACCCTCTATATATAAAACGAGGAGTGTATATATATATATATATATATATATATATATATTCACTAACAATTTTATGATTTTTTTCCACAGATGGAGGATAGGGGGTATTATCACTCAAAAATTCTCAAAACATCATTGTGTCAACTCTGCTTTTGGTCATGATTTCAAGGAGGTATAAAAGTCATTTGAGTCTTGATAAAATGGTAAGTGATGGGTTAAGAGTCTCAAAAGTCTCGTTTTCATATCCAAATAAATTTTAACAACCTTATTCCATGTCTTAGAAGTCTCACATTCTATTTAGAACTCATATCTTAAACCATTTTGATTTTTTTTTTTTGATTTAGCCCTGAAACCATAGTTTCGTAGTGCAGACAGTGTAAAAGGTTTGTTTTGCGCTACGAAAACGCTGCTCTTTTCATAGCACTTTTCCGCAAAAATACACTAAGTGCACTACGAAAGCGCGATTTGTAGGCAGTCTTGTCAAAACATCAATTCTTTCAAATTCCGTTAATTTTTCATTATTAGGTGTCAGCTAGGAATCAGTTCTTAAGCATGCAACCATCCAAATCCATCATTTCAAATGTAGGGGTCATCATGATAGGTAATTTCAAATTCGAAAGGGTTGGCTGGTTTCTTATTGCAGTTTGCATGCAAACACTCAAACGACCGTTTTCAAATGATAAGCTTATGGTAATATCTTGCCAAAGCTTCTCTCATCTATAAGCAAGCGAGGCTGATAAACAAAACTTCAAGCGAGGCTGATTTGTTATAGGAATTTAGAGGCAAAGATGACAGAAGAAAGGAAAAACCACAGGTCTGGTCATTGTTTAAGAACAAAGCCTGAAAGCACCGAGGTCTTAGCCAGAGATAAATCAGTAATGGAAGCCTTGAAGAAAATAGGATGTTGGCAATTTTGCGAAAGATTGCAGGGAGGACACGCTCAGGTGACAAAGGAGTTTGCCTTACATTTCATTGGCTCAAACACAAAAATTGGAATCCTAAACTTGCCAATTACTCCTGAGATCATAGCTTTGGTGATAGAGATTCCTAGGGGGCAAGATAGATGGTTCAAAAACTTCAGATTTGACATGGAACCATGTAAAGTGTTTCTGAAGCCAGAGTTTGCAGAAACAAACTTAACCAAGGCAATTCCAAGGAACTACATCAAAGACATCTATGCCAACTTTCTCTTCAACATCCAAAGGTATTTTACCTGTGAGGGAAGATATCATAAAGTATATTCATATCATTTTAAACACCTGTTGCAATTTACTGGTATGATTTCTTTAGACTTATCTTTCTTCCTGTATCGAAGTATAGCTAAGATGGTAGTTAAAGTGAAAATGAAATCTCAAGGATATGAAACCTCCCTTTTTCATCATGGTCTAATTAAACTGATAGTTTTACATGAACTCAAAAGGATCAACAGAGAATGGTATTTATTTTTTGTTTTTATGTGGTTTTGGAATCGAAAATCAAGATACAAGCATTGACCCTAAGGCTAAAGAAACTCCACCAGCGGAAATCAGTAAGCTTGTAATGACCAGGTCAAAAAGATTTGTTAAGCTGAAACCTAGAAAGCAGGTGAAAGAGCAAGTGAGTAAAGCATCAATGGTTATTCTTGAGACTCCTCAATCTACAAAGGAAAAGATAGCTGAAGTTAAAGAAATGACACAAGATCAGTTAGTTTTCACCTTTGAAAAGTTAACTTTGTGACAAACAACTTGTTGTCCAAATAGTTCTTTACAACTGTCATATTTTTAAGAGGGTAGTTTAGGTTATACAGGGAAATTGCCATGAAGATGAAAGCATAAAAAGAAGGCTATGTGTTTGGATAGGAGCCTATAGATCTTCAACTGATCATGGATGACCTCAACTTCACAAAAGCTTTCATTCAGATAGGTTACATGTATTTCTACCAGGAGCTGTAAGGGATTTCTGTGTTTCTTGGACTGTTTTGAGCTGTCGGTTTCAAAAGGAATTTTCAGGAAAATGAAGATGAGTTTCAAAAATATGAAGGAGGTTTTTTCTAAGAACATAACAAGGAACAAAAAATTCTTTCAAATTTCTCTCAAGTGCTACCAATTTGGAGATTCGAAGTTTCCTTTGAGACCTATTTTCAGAATTATGAATTTTTCCTATTTTATACATGATTTTATAATGCAGATTCCGTACAACTGAAGCTGGTTTTCAAAAGCCAGAGAGAGGTTTTTCTTATAAACATTCTCATCTAAAAAAACCTCCTCCATTTTTGTAACAACTATTAGGGATCAAAAGATATAAGCTCTGTCTCAACACCTATTTTTCAGATAAAAACAGTGCAGAAAATGATAAATTTATAGGTCAGTCTTTCATTAAGGTGAAGACCAAATTTTGAGGAAAAACACTTTTAAAGGTCAAGTTGTTATGATTTTTGATGTTGACACCAATCCTTGAAGAATGTTAAATATCTTCAAACTGTAAATTTCTAAAAACTGTGTTAAAAGGAGCATACACAACAGTTTCATAGCGCGCTACGAAACTGCTGAAGGTGAATTTTCGGCATTTTATGCATGTATTTGGGAGGTAAATACTGTTGGTTTTCAAATTTTGGTGTTGCTAATGGAAATATTAAGATCACAGATGAAGACTCAGATTGAAAAGCAGAAGAAAGAATGGTCAAAGAAGTGTTTTACAGTGGTATAAAAGCTGCGCTACGAGAACAGGCTATTTTCGTAGCTCAAAACAAAGTTAGATTTCATCATTAATGCTGGGTAGAGGGAGAAATGTAAAGCATAGTTAAAGCAGTTCCACATCAGCATACAAAGAGTATCAGAGCATGACAAAGAGTATCAGATCAGTCATTTGACAAGTGGAGATATTCAGTTAAAGGAAGAGTTTGAAGACACTAGTCTACATGTGCCAGGTCATCAAACTGATATCTCCTTAATGATAGGCAGAGTAACTTCACGAAGGCAGTCAGAATATTAATGTTTGGTTGATGGCCAACATGGTTAAAAGATAGGATTCCTTTTGAGGAAGATTTGGATCAGTTTGGTTTAAATGTAATAATTAGGTGTTTGAGTCATAGTAGGACTCTAACTCTTAATTCGAATAGGTGTCAGTCCTAGTTTTATGAATCTAGTTAGTAGTTAGATTTGGTGTTAGTTGTAAAGTCTAATGGTCTAGCCACTTGGCAAACTTGTTGTAAAGGCTAGATGCCTATAAGTAATGTAAACTTCAATGTACACAGGGTTTGAAAATGTTATAGAAAAGGACTACTTTTGTAAATGCTGTGAAAGGACTGATATATACATAAGTAGTTTAACTTTTATGAATATAAGATTCTTAGTGTACTTCAATGAGCTTTATATTTTATCTTTGATATGTTTTACTTCCATAGTCTTAACACCTATTACTCAGAATTCATGGAGGAACATGCTTTGACTTCCTTTAAGTGTTAAACTATGGTGAATTGAGTTCTTGGGTCCTATATTTGGATGTTTTTCTTCAATGTTTTAATACTTATGACTCAGAATTCATGCCCACATGCTCTGACTTCTATGAACTTGAAGTTATTGAGACTTTCCTGAATGTGTTACTCTTTCATTGAAGTATATACAAGCCTCAGTTTTATAAGAAGAGCTATTTGTTATCTTTATCTCTGTCACTGACTCCATAGCCCAATGGTAGAAAGTCTCCATCTTTCAACCTATAAACATACAAAATCACAAACCATAGAGTTAGCCATATATCTATATCTTTAATCAATATTATTAACCCTTGAGAGAGCCCTCTCAGGTTGAGGAGGCTAAGCCTCAGCCAAAAGATTGGTTTGAAATAGTTACACTGAGATTGACTTGATGAGCAGCCTATCAGGGTCGTATTTTGGTGATAACATTTTGGTGCGTCTACCGGGAGCTTGAAGATTACTCATTCCCGAAATCAAGAAGTTGAACTTCTAAAGGTAGCAGGAGCTCAAGAAGCTGTTCGAGGCTACATCTACCTTGGCAACTCCACACATCAAATAACAAATTGGAAGGTGACTCCACTGCTAGAAGATCAGTAGCTTGATGAAGTTTCAAGATGAGTGCCATTGCAAGAATGAATGCCAGGTATGCCCCTATGAATCGGTCTCATATCCCTGGTTTTCCAAATCCTATGCCAAAGGTTGAATGGTTACATGATCTTCCAATATTCAAAGATGAAAAGAAAGATAATGTTGCTCTTCATTTGGTTAGGTTCCATATGCATTTACACAGTCTTAAGGTTCAGTTCCCTGAAGATTGTCTTATCAAGATGTTTATGACCACTTTAAAAGGAAAAGCATGGTCTTGGTATAAAGGCTTGGAAATGGTTCATTATATTCTCTTGCTAATTTCCATGAGATGTATAAAGAGTGTCATCCCTCCTTATTGCTGGTCAAAGATTGCTGTAAACATTCTATGAGTTTTGTTCAATATTTGGAGGATTTTTGTGATGATGATGAATTCATGGATGAAGAAATTTTAGAGGCTCTTCATAATAATACATTTCAACACCAAGAAGAAAGGATAACATCCCATAAAATACAACATGAAAATCAGTGGGGGTTTACTTATGAAAACCATGTTACATCCTCTGAGATTAATGTAAAGATGCAACAAACTTGCCAGTCTTTTGATCATAAAGAGTATGAAAATCATTGCAAACACCAAGAAGAAATACTGGAAGATAGCTTTTATAACCCTCAGGCAGAGGAAAAGGTTGATTTTTTATGTCATACTTTGCAGCAACTTACATCAAAGAATGATCATAATAATGAGGAAAATTACATTGTTTGTGGGAATCATTCAGAAAAGCAGCTGGATAGCATATCAAAGGAATCTTGTGTGGTTGAGAATCAGTTGTCTGGAGATATAGAATGTTATGATGATCTTTAAACTAACCATGTCCTCTTTAACCCTATAACTAAATACATGGCAAAGCTTTGCACACTAGTATTTCATTTTCATTTGCATTATGAAGATCAGATACATTATAAGTTGATTTGGTCATCTCACTATTATGGTTATTTTGAGGTCGAATGCAGTCAAGAGCCTCAAATATCAGAAAAGACAATTGATTGGCTTTATTGGAAATATCATGTTGCCCGACCTAAAGTGGAAATTGCAGCTGATAGGGTAGGTAGGAATGTGCAAATAAGCTCAGGGTAGGTTGACTGGGAATTTTTTAGTAGGTGCAGTTTGAGTCCCTCTTGCAAAAATCATTAAAGCTTGGGAGCAGATTGGGCAGAATTTCAGAATTTTATTCTAAAGGATGGATAGCAGCATTGGAGCTATCGGTTCTTAGTGTACCACTGGGGCACACTATCCTTAGTGGAGCCACTGTTATCACTCAAAAATTCTCAAAACATCATTGTGTCAACTCTGCTTTTGGTCATGATTTCAAGGAGGTATAAAAGTCATTTTAGTCTTGATAAAAGGGTAGGTGATGGGTTAAGAGTCTCAAAAGTATCATTTTCATATCCAACTAAATTTTAACAACCTTATTCCATGTCTTAGAAGTCTCACATTCTGTTTAGAACTCATATCTTAAACCATTTTGATTTATTTTTTTTGAATTAGCCCCGAAACCATAGTTTCGTAGCGTAGACAATGTAAAAGGTCTGTTTTGCGCTACGAAAACGCTACTCTTTTCGTAGCACTTTTCCCAAAAAATACACTAAGTGCACTACGAAATTCGTAGGTAGTCTTGTCAAAACATCAATTCGTTCAAATTTCGTTAATTTTTCATTATTAGGTGTCAGCTAGGAGTCAATTCTTAAGCATGCAACCATCCAAATCCATCATTTCAAATGTAGGGGTCATCATGATAGGTAATTTCAAATTCGAAAGGGCTGGCTGGTTTCTTATTGCAGTTTGCATGCAAACACTCAAACAGACCGTTTTCAAATGATAAGCTTATGGTAATCTCTTACCAAAGCTTCTCTCATCTATAAGCAAGCAAGGCTGATAAACAAAAATTCAAGCGAGGCTGATTTGTTACAGGAATTCAAAGGCAAAGATGACAGAAGAAAGGAAAAACCACAGGTCAGGTCATTGTTTAAGAACAAAGCCTAAAAGAACCGAGGTCTTAGCCAGAGCTAAATCAGTAATGGAAGCCTTCAAGAAAACAGGATGTTGGAAATTTTGTGAAAAATTGCAGGGAGGACACACTCAGGTGACAAAGGAGTTTGCCTTACATTTCATTGGCTGAAACACAAAAATTGGAATCCTAAACTTGCCAATTACTCTTGAGATCATAGCTTTGGTGACAAAGATTCCTAGGGGACAAGATATATGGTTCAAAAACTTCATATTTGACATGGAACCATGTAAAGTGTTTCTGAAGCCAGAGTTTGCAGAAACAGACTTAACCAAGGCAATTCCAAGGAACTACATCAAAGACATCTATGCCAACTTGCTCTTCAACATTCAAAGGTATTTTACCTGTGAGGGAAGATATCATAAAGTATATTCATATCATTTTAAACTCCTGTTGCATTTTACTAGTATGATTTCTTTAGATTTGCCTTTCTTCCTGTATCGAAGTATAGCTAAGATGGTAGATAAAGTGCAAATGAAATCTCAAGGATATGAAACCTCCCTTTTTCATCATGGTCTAATTAAACTGATAGTTTTACATGAACTCAAAAGGATCAACAAAGAATGGTCTTCATTTTTGTTTTTATGTGGTTTTGGAATGGAAAATCAAGATACAGGCATTAACCCTAAGGCTAAAGAAACTCCACCAGTAGAAATGAGTAAGCCTAAAATGACCAGGTCAAAAAGATTTGTTACGCTGAAACCTAGAAAGTAGGTGAAAGAGCGAGTAAAACATCAATGGTTATTCTTGAGACTCCTCAATCTACAAAGGAAAAGATAGTTGAAGTTAAAGAAATGACACAAGATCAGTCAACTGTCACCTTTGAAAAGTTAACTTTGTGATAAACAGCTTGCTGTCCAAATAGTCCTTTACAACTGTCATATTTTTAAGAGGGCAGTTTGGGTTATAAAGGGAAATTGCCATGAATATGAAAGCATAAAAAGAAGGCTATGTGTTTGGATAGGAGCCTATAGAGCTTTAACTGATCATGGATGACCTCAGCTTCACACAAGCTTTCATCCAGACAAGTTACATGTATTTCTACCAGGAGCTGCAAGGGGATTTGTGTGTTTCTTGGACTGTTTTGAGCTGTTGGTTTCAAAAGGAATTTTCAGGAAAATGAAGATGAGTTTCAAAAATATGAAGGAGGTTTTTTCTAAGAACATAACAAGGAACAAAAATCTCTTTCAAATTTCTCCCAGGTGCTACCAGTTTGGAGATTCGAAGTTTCCTTTGAGACCTATTTTCAGAATTCTGAATTTTTCCTGTTTTATACATGATTTTATAATGCAGATTCCGGACAACTGAAGCTAGTTTTCAAAAAAATGAGAGAATTTTTTCTTATAAACATTATTATCTACAAAAACCTCCTCCATTTTTGTAACAACTATCAGGGATCAAAAGATATAAGCTCTGTCTCAACACCTATTTTTCAGATAAAAACAGTGCAGAAAATGATAAATTTATAGGTCAGTCTTTCATTAAGGTGAAGACCGAATTTTGAGGAAAAACACTTTTAAAGGTCAAGCTGTTATGCTTTTTGATGTTGACAAAAATCCTTGAAGAATGTTAAATATCTTCAAACTGTAAATTTCTGAAAACTGTGTTAAAATGAGCACACACAGCAGCTACGAAACTGCTGAAGGTGAATTTTGGGCATTTTATGCATGTATTTAGGAGGTAAAGACTACTGGTTTTCAAATTTTGGTGTTGTTGATGGAAAGATTAAGATCATAGATGAAGACTCAGATTGAAAAGCAGAAGAAAGAATGGTCAAAGAAGTGTTTTACAGTGGTATAAAAGTTGCGCTACGAGAACAGGCTATTTTCGTAGCTCAAAACAGAGTTTTGACAACAAGGTTAGATTTCATCATTAATGTTGGGTAGAGGGAGAAAGGTAAAACATACTTAAAGCAGTTCCACATCAGCAGACAAAGAGTATCAGATCAGTCATTTGACAAGTGGAGATATTCAGTTAAAGGAAGAGTTTGAAGACACTAGTCTACATGTGCCAGGTCATCAAACTGATATCTCCTTAATGATAGGCAGAGTAACTTCACGAAGGTAGTCAGAATATTAATGTTTGGTTGATGGTCAGCATGGTTAAAAGATAGGATTCCTTTCGAGGAAGATTTGGATCAGTTTGGTTTAAATGTAATAATTAGGTGTTTGAGTCATAGTAGGACTCTAACTCTTAATTCGAATAGGTGTCAGTCCTAGTTTTATGAATCTAGTATAGTTAGATTTGGTTTCAGTTATAAAGTCTAATGGTCTAGCCACTTGGCAGAATTGTTGTAAAGGCTATATGCCTATAAGTAATGTAAACTTCGATGTACACAGGGTTGGAAAATGTTATAGAAAAGGACTACTTTTGTAAATGCTGTGATGGGACTGATATATACAGAAGCAGTTTAACTTTTTTGAATCTGAGATTCTTACTGTACTTCAATGAGCTTTATATTTTATCTTTGAAATGTTTTACTTCCATTGTCTTAACGCCTATTACTTAGAATTCATGGAGGAACATATTCTGACTTCCTTTAAGTTTTAAACTATGGTGTTCTTGGGTCCTATATTTGGATGTTTTTCTTCAATGTTTTAATACTTATTACTCAGAATTCATGGTTATTCATGCTCTAACTTCCTTTAAGTATTAAACTTTGATGAATCATTTTTAATACTTTCCTTTTGAATACCTTGATGTATCATTACTCAGAATTCATGCCCACGTGCTCTGACTTCTATGAACTTCAATTTATTGAGACTTTCCTGAATTTGTTACTCTTTCATTGAAGTATATATAAGCCTCAGTTTTATAAGAAGAGTTATTTGTTATATTTATCTCTGTCACTGACTCCATAGCCCAATGGTAGCAAGTCTCCATCTTTCAACCTATAAACATATAAAATCACAAACCATAGAGTTAGCCATCTATTTATATCTTTAATCAATATCATTAATGCTTGAGAGAGCCCTCTTAGGCTGAGGAGGCTAAGCCTCAGCCAAGAGATTGGTTTGAAATAGTTACATTGAGATTGACTTGATGAGCAGCCTATCAGGGTTGTATTTTGGTGATAACAAGGGGTCTCATCACGAGCCAACCTACCATGATCATAAGGAGGGAGCGAAGTTGCATTCCCATTATGGCCACCACACTAAGGATATGATCCAATGGATGCATTAAGAAACAAAGTCCTTGGAACAAGAGGTCTCATCACAAGCCAGACTAACCACTTTCGCTACTTCCCAGTGAATGGAAATGTGTTCATATGGTTACCACGCCAGCACTTTGGTCTCTACTATGGAATCATAATGCACTTCCCCAATTATACATAGAGGACCATGGCTCCCAAGGGTTAGAAATCAACTCTATCGAGGCTATGGATCCCTATAGGCAACAAAAACTCTACTTATGGTATTGAAGTTTTATTTTCTACATCAATAATTATTACAATGCCCTCTTCTTATGTTTCTATTTTTTTCTACGGAGATATTATTTCCCTAACTTACCTTGAACCTTTATGCATGAGTTAATCTTTTAAAATCAATCACAACATTTTCAAGTGGAATAACGGCGGTAAAGTATCATCTCCTGCGTATGCTGTCCTTTTTCTTTATCGCATCACCTCACATCATCTTATCACTTATTGATAGTTCTCGTTACACGCCTTGTTTTCATTACTCCAATATCCTTTTATGATCCTTTCATTAATGTATGTACCCTGTCGCTTTCATTACCCAATCCATCACCCCTGTACTTTGCCATCAGCGCGTCATCTTTTCATCCATTCGGTTGTAAGCAACCTATCATTTTGA
This sequence comes from Pinus tabuliformis, assembly GCA_031772625.1. NCBI lineage: Eukaryota > Viridiplantae > Streptophyta > Pinopsida > Pinales > Pinaceae > Pinus > Pinus tabuliformis. The sequence goes on along the minus strand of CM062814.1, from coordinate 210,040,933 downwards.
GAGGGGGCGAGGACCTCCAGTATACTCATGCATGCGCTGTCATCTTTTCATTTGATTTTGTAGAATAATACGACATCCCATAATCACAGAGTGTGTGGCATTATAACAGTCCTCAATAATGGTATTTATGTTTATAAAACATCACCTGATAGAGCCATTACAACCATTTGTTGTTCCATCTCTCGGCTCTGCTCGTTGTTGTGCTTTCTCCACTGCACTAATCGTTTGCAGAAGTCAAGCATCATGGGAGGAAGAACAGTGCGCCGAGAACCTTTAACACTGTCTGTCTCTGATGAAGCTAGGGAAATTCTAGCTCGCGCAGGATTGACAACATATTTTACAAGATTTCAACCCCCCAATGAGGAAATTGCCATCGAATTTTTACAGCATCTATAGAATGGACAACCCTTGGTAAGAGGTAGACAAATCAATGCAACAGATGTTGTGATAACAGAAGTGTCTGGGTTGCCGGAAGAAGGACCAATATGGGTTGACAAGTGATTAAGATTGCATGACGTTATGGAGGTTTTTAGGGATGAATGAAAATAGATAATCAAGAAGGGTAAAGGCATTCAGCCATATTCTCTCGAAGAGCCATGGAGAGAATTGGCATGAATTGTCTAGAACTATATTACCTTCAATGGGCGTAGAGACATGGTAAGGCTGCGACAACTCAAAATTTTAGTAGTTTTAAAACAAAAATGCTCTGTTAATTTTCCTGCACTGTTGAATTCATTATTGCGTGACACTGCCAAGAGGCTTAGATGGTCTAAACATCCAGAAACAATGGTTAGCCACCATTGTCTGATCAGGTTAATAGTTAGTCACAACCTTTCCCAACAACAATCAACCTGGGATGATCTCATATTGGCCCTCGAAAGAGGTGAAAACCTGCCAGCACCTAACCCTGTTCCAAAAAGAAAAAGGATTGCCCTTTCAGGAAGCATACCTCACAAACACAGACAATCTACAAGGTTGAAGTCAAACCAGGGAACGTTTGAAAATCCTCAAGGCAGCGCTAGTCAACCCATAGAATTATCCACCCTGGTAAATGTACAAGACTTGCAACTAGAGTCAGGAGGAAAAGATAACCCTGAACCAGAACTTGAGGAAGGAGCAGGGAATCCTGATGATGAACAAAGAAATGAAGTGGGGCCTCCTCCAACACCAAATATGAGTTCTCAAGACGATCTTTTGCACGATTTCGAGGTAGGGATGGCCCAAGTCTTGGCCAACATGAATGTCTACATGCAACCTGAAGAACCACTTAATCTTAACTTAGGAGAAACCCAATCTCCAGGGAATTTTGGCTATACCAGAATTCTGTCTTCCTCAAAAGATACAAACCATGAAGCGAAAATAGATACAGAGGCTATTCAGGAATTAGAGAACCAATCTGGTGACACGCTCCCAGTGGAAAACAATCATGAAGGTCTAGACATAGAAAACATAGGCCAAGAAGAGGAAGTAGAGACAGAGGTTATTCGGGAGTCTGATAATCAATCTGGAGACACGATCTTATTGGAACAAAGCCAGGGTGAACAACTGGGCTCTTTAGAGACAAAAGCTATTAACGAGACTATTAGCAGACCAGTTACTCCTCAGAAAAGGTACAGAGCCAAAATGAAATTGAAGAAGCTAAGAAAAGAACACCAGAAGCTTCGTAAGACGGTCAAGAGGCTCCGAAGAAAAATAAAAGAAATCACAATGGGAAAGGTTCCGAACAATACCCCTGAGGTAGTAAATGTGGCTGTGCAAACAGAATTATATGAAGGTAGGGCTACAGGAACTCAAACTGAGCTCATACCTACTCAAACAATCATCACTCAAGAAGGACCGCATGCAAATTTAGTAGATGTAGCTACTTAGACGGAGGTTTGGACCTCCTATAATAAAGAAGTACAGACAGAAGATATCGCCTCTTATAGCATAGGCACTCAGACGGACAGACAAGACAAAGAAATTATGACGCAACATGACCCCGTTCTACTAAATCTTTAGGAGCAATTAGCACAAGCCTGGCTCGTGTTGGAACGATTTGAACAAGAAACTATTTCCCGACAAAAATATCAAGAGCTGCAGAAACAGCTTCGAGAAATGACTATAACAGAGAGCGAGAATTTTGACAGGTGTATAAAGGCAGAAGAAAAAATGGAGAAGATCAAGTTCAAGCTAGAAAAAGGCATAAGTCAGAAAAACACCATCTGCTCACTGTATTCGGATGTCCTGGCATGCAGGTCTCCTGCCACCAATTATGCATTGTTTTTATTAGAACGGTACTAGTTATTGAAAATCAAAGCTGTAAGAGCTATTAAACCAATTGAATTAGGAACAATTGAAGATTTTATAAATTTTTGCAAGAAACATGGTGTAAAGGTCCAAAGGCTTCTTTGTGAGTTTTATCTGCATTATTTTATATTAGAGAACGAGGTGGAAAAGAACCCTAACCCTTTTGTAGGAGATGTTCAATTCCGGGCTTTTATTCCGTTTGCATTTAACCAACTCAAATGGTTCAAAGTTTATAATGCATTTCAAAGACAGGAACATGGATTGGATCTTTGGGTGAGAAGTGAACCTAAGCATCCCTTGCAAATGTTTTCCAACCATAAGAGTCTGATGAAATGAGAAGGGGTGATTAAAACTTTAGGGCCCATACATAAGGAGATTGTGCAGAAAGGAATATCATATTTCCTCTCCATTCAAGAAAGATCTCTGGCTGCATCTAAGCTTAGATGGATGATCTCCACTAATAATGTGAAAGACAGGGAACCATTTAATTAAAAAAAATTAAAGTTGCTGCAGCCCGTATGGTTACATATAGCAATATTATTTTGAGAGAAGGACCTTATTGGTTAGGATGTCGGTTTCAGAGCCCCATTATTTGGTATCCCCCTGAAGGGTATCAAGTTGACTACAAATTGCCTAAAGGAAAGGAAGGGCCCGCCTTTGCGCTCCTGGCTCAACATCATGGTTTTAGACCAATTTTTGACGCTTTCTCTCCAGCCTACTCTTTAACTGCACTGCATAAGAACTATTTACTTTTCATGAGGACATGAAACAGGGTAAGCAGGGGAGTATGTTGAGTTACGAAATGGGTATGTATTTACTCTTAATTCCATCACCTTTTTCCTCTTTTCTTATCTCTTTCATATCTTGATACGCTAACATATTGATGGATTATGATAAGAAATGGATGAACTACTCTCGATTAAGATTTAGCCACCATAACTAACTCTTATTCCTTTTTATGCAGAGAAATGACGAAAGGAACAGTTGTTGTTCCCTAGAGACGGAACAACATAAACCAACAAAGGAAGAATGGGGCGCGTCGGTTGCGGTCAGGTCGGAGGACAAATCAAGAGGATCAACGCTAAATATGAAGGGTGTCAGAAGATAGCATTCAGTTGCAAATCCCTCAGGATCTCCCAATCCTAAGGGATCACATTTATCTTTTACCTCTTTCTGACTATAAAAGCAAAAGACTGTAGGAGGAAAGGGGATCGATCTCTGTTTATTTCAAATTGTAATTTTAATTTACAGACTTGTGCTGTTGGAGGAACACGACCGTATTGTAATGAGACTTGAGTTCAATGGTTAATATATAATTTACGTTGTTGTTCATTCGTATTCTCTGAAGTAGCTCAACAGTATTCGCTGGTGGCTAAGGGCCCGGCCTCTGGTGGATCGAACTGCTATCCTTTGTGTTATATATTTCTAATTCATGCAAGTTTGTGTGGTTTGATATTTTTCCCATTTTTTGTGAGTTTATCTTATTTTTTGTTTACTGATTTCCTATATTGAAGTTGGTACATTTTCTTTACATGCTTCGCAACATTGTCATTTGATTCTATTCATGCTTACTGTAGATTAAATTGATTATCAGTTAAGGCATTGAATTTTGTAAGAGTGTGGTTATTATAGAATCAACTGAAAGAGATTGGTTAGTGCTACTGAACTCTCGGTTAACATCATTTTCATTTGAACTGCTTAATTGAGATTGAGTGTGATTTATATAGAATCAGCTAGAAGAGATTGGTTAATGCTACTACGCTCTCAGGTGATGCTAATGTCAATTGAATTGCTTGTTTGAGATTTGATTATGATTTCAAAAGAGGATTAAGTCTTGATGCTTAGATGTAATATTTCCTTTAATAGTTGCAATTTGAGTTTTTATAAATGCATCCGTTTACTCTTGTATCAAAGCTTTATATTTCATTTTGAAGAAACATTACTCTCGATTCATAGCATGCACATATTGTGTACACTCTTGGAATAAAAGGACTTGCCCAGGTTGATGATTAATGTGAGGTAATTAGGAGTTTTAAAAGACACCTTTTAGCACCCAACAATGGGGTGGCCCTTGACATTCCCCTTTGTGACTATTCACCTACCCTCATGACTCTTCAACTACTCCATGATTGTTATATTCAACTATCGACACTTGAACTTCCACTTGACAAGATGTTACATACAATATGCACATGTATCCATGTGAGACAAAATAGGCTTGAGCAAGCCATGCAAGACATCACTAACACTCAGACCGTTGTGGTAAGACAAACTCTTCAACATCCTTGTTGGAAATACTGAGAGGGGGGGTGAATCAGTATTCCTTTTCAACTGTTATTTTTACCAGTTCAATCATTTATATTTAGAACACAAAATGAACAATAGGAATAAATGCTTTATTAATATAATATTCACAATAAATCAGGTACAATATATATAGGGCTCCAACCCTCGATGAAGAAACTGATCTTCAATCTCACAGGCTCCAACCTGTTGCCAAGCACCAACTTGGTCTTTTGTGAGGCTCCAACCTCTATGGCACCAACCCTATCTTCTCAAGGCACCAACCTTGTGTTTAGGAGAACCAACTCCAAGGGCACCAATCCTTCCAATTCTGAGGCACCAATCCCAAGGGCTTCGACCCTATCTTGTCAAGGCACGTACCTTGTTTGTTCAAGGCTCCATCCTTCAGGGCACCAACCCTCTGGGCTCCAACCCACTGCTATATTTTTTCTAGATATGTTTGATAGTAATTCTCTGCTCCAAAAATGTTCTTCACTGACTTCTGTTAATCTACAACTTCACTGCTACATTAATGACAACCTTTTCTCATAGAATGTATCACCATTGTTCTTCATTATACCCAAGCAAAATCTCCAAGTCAAATCATGATGACTAATATATCATGGTCTTCGATAGTCTCCACACAACTTCAATGTGTCTACAATGAACTGCACTAAGATCTGCACAAAAACAACTCTCTGTTTCAATCCTTTGTTCTCATTGTCACGGTAAATGCTTCAGGAGTGACTTCCTTAGAGGAGTGAATCTCGTAGTTTCATATTGTGTGTTCAATTAAAGACAACCCTGTTAATACTCAGATAATCTTCTTAGATTTGCAGAGAATCCTTTTGAACTGTTATATGAATCACACACGAACATAGGTCCAAGCTTTTCAATAAATAACCGAGGCAACAGAATGTTCGACCTTCGGCTTCCTTCTTCTTCCGCTGGACCTTTTAGCTTCCTTCTTCACTCGCTCGACCTTCAACTTCCACTTTTGTTCACTCGACCTTTGGCTTTCTTTCTATTGTTCCTTCGACTTCCTTTATCTCTTCAAGTTCACGAGTTGTGAACTTATTTATGCTCTATTTTTGTGCCCGAGATAGATACTCAAAACGGAAGCATTTTAACCCATTTTTATATGAGTTTCACCAATGACCAAAGGACACGTCTATTGGAGGGAGGCCGACTTATATATTAAAAATATATATAAGAGATTATTTTATCCATAGACTTGATTATTCATGGAAACCATATAAGAGCTGCTATACCCATAGGGAGGTCCCACATGCCATATCATCACCTTTAATTGCAATCGCAACTTCATGAAAAAATCGGAGTTATTCCTTTAATCCCGCAAACAAACGCTGGTACCACTTGAATGCACAATATCAGACCCCAAATACCATAAACTTCTCGGGTCCACTTAGTCCCAAGTCTTATCGGATTAATTCTCCATTGTTGATCTCATCATTAATACGACGGTTGTTGATCCACCCGATCAACAAACCCAATCGCCAATCCTCCACCATTTGATCAAGGCGCGTTGGATCCAATGGTTCACAACAATATCGGCCGGGGAACTTGCGTGATGCTTAATCGCCCTTACGGAGCTGATAAGGATTATAAATCCTTTATCTATAAAAGTTCGGTTCTGTTTTGAGATTTAACGTCCAATCACTTTATGACTCAATATCCATTGGATATACGAGGTCATCAAATCTATGGCTTATGGGTCTTCAACTAGCACACGGGTTAAAAACAGAGATCGACGACTAGGATTTGAAAATGATATTAACGTAAGCGTTGACTGTGATGTAAGCATTTGAACATCCGTACAATCCTACCCCCGCTCTTCCGATAGCTGTTGCTCTTGTGACTTCTCTTCACATGACCTCTTATAACTCTGTCTATGCTCCTTCGTTGTTTTCTTGCTATCAGTTCTTCTTGGGCATATATTACATGTGATACTTCTGATATGGCTCCTCCAATGTTTTCTTCTTTACTCTTTTGTTATCGTTGTTTCTCTTTGTTCTTTCGATAACACTTATCCTTGGGCATATGCAATAACTTGCTTCTCTTGCTTCGATGATTTGCTTCTTTGATGGCTTTCGATAAACTCTTCATCTTACTCTTTGGCTTCATGATGGCTTCTCCTCTTTGGCTTCTTGCTCCTGTTGATTTATGGATCTACTACTTTTATTCTATCTGTATATATATATATATATATATATTCAATCCACTTGGGTCCTCCATCTCATCATATCATCATATATCAAACTTTCATCACTATGACCATTATGATCAATGGGCATCAATGGGCAATCATGTATCAAAGAATTTGCCATCACAAACGTTGCTATATTGACATCAATGACAACCTAGATTAACAATCTCCCCCTTTTTCATTGATGGAAATATTCTTCTTCTCTCCCCCTTTGACATCAATGGCAAAGGAGTGCACAAGGATTCCCCCTGTCAAACTGCTTCTGTTCTTTATGAATAGTAGATCTTCATGGGTATGTTACCCCCCTGTCATGGTGCTCTTCTTTTAACTCAAGATGGAAGGATTGTTGCCTCATCATCAGCTAGCACATTATCCCTTCTTTATGTCTCAAAAACTACTTTATCATGGCTTCAACAATGCTTAAAGATGCTCCATTTCAATGCTTCCAAATAGACTCCAAATAGCCATACACCAAATGTTCAAGTCCAAGTTTTTATGCTTCTGCAATCCGAATTTTGTTGTCTTCACAGTCATAATTAAGGAGTTTTTATAGTCTGAATAAGGAGAAGACGCCATTGAAATTGATATCTTTCTTCATATCCAAGTTCCTTTGTATCTTTGTGATTCTCCTTAAGTTACTGAGCTATATTCAACTGCACAACATTCTCCTTTCTATAGTCCTTTTGATGAGCCATCTTTTCCTTGTGTTCTTGTAAAAATCTCTGCAAGTTATCTCCACTAGAAGATTTTGATATCAATTTATGATTGTCTTTTAAATTATTTTTACTGATTGGCATATTTTTGCAACGCTTCAGTTTTTTTAGATGCTGTCAACTGCTCTTGCTTCAAGCTCCATTCCTAGATGTATCTGTTTGTTTGAAGGTTGCCTCTATTTGTGTCCATAATTTACCTGTTCTCACATCAAATCCCTGAGTCGAGACATTTAAAATCTGTAATAACAACAACATAGTTATTTGCCTTATTAGTATTAGATGGCCTTCTCTGTTGCTCCAATTTCTTCTTAGTGATCAAGTGGAAAACATCTTCAACAACAGTCCATTGGATAGTTAGGAGATAATGTTTTTCAATGGAGTGTTACTAAGAAATGATCTTATCAAAGAATGATTATCTATATAGCTCATCAAGGATTTCATAGGGATACATTCATGAATAACTTTTGCAAGAAAGCCTAATCAACATAAGCTCCCCCTAACTATATGCTTTTAGCAGAAACCTATCATCAAACACTCCGAATATCAAGAATATCTTTATCAAGTCAACAACATGTGTTGTTGGCTGGAGAGTTTAGGAGATTTTAAGATTGTATTTGATTTCTTCTCCATACTTGTGTAACTTTCTTTTCCGGTATGGTTCTAGCTTGTGTAGGAGTCCAAGTTAAGTTACAATCACGTGCCATATGACCAATGTTATGACACTTGAAGAATTCTATGTTTTTCATGAATAAGAATTCATGATTTCTTCCTGCAGAATTGCTTCTCGGATATTGTCAGGGACCATAGTATCTATCTTGGTGGTATGCCGTACAATCTTTTGCCATGTGTCCAAAGTTTGTACAAGAATAACAATAACCAATAAATATACTTTGGTACCTAGGAGAAGAAGGTTTCCTTGATGTACTTTTAAATTCTTTCTACCTTGAGATCCTTTGATTGTAACCATTTCTTCTTGCGTCCTTGACATCATCTGTGTTTGTTCTTGAAATAGGATTTCCTTCATTGTTGCCTTGACTCTTATCCTTGCCTTTGCTGGAACTTGGAGCATCAACATTTCTTTCTGGCTTCCTCACATCCTTTTTGTTTGAAGCATTATCATTCTTGCTTGAGGATTATCCTTCATAGCCAAGACTGTTGGCATTATGATTCTGGTATGGCTCTATGATACAGATGTTGTACTTGATGGCAACACCCTCAAGTGGCAATGCTCTGATCAGGCTCTCAAAATGTTGGAAATTAAGAGGTATGCAGGAGAATAGTTCAAAAGGTGCGTACCCGCAGGTACGCCGTGAAGGGACTGCGGCCACACATGCAGGTCACCCATTCAGAAGGTGCGTACCCCCAGTTCACTTACTTCAAGGCAGAGAAGCGCGTTCACGTGGGGTTTCCTATGTTTGGCCCGTGGTATTTAGCCCACCGTTCTTGATTCTATGGTTTTGGCCCGTGGTATAGGATCTATTTTAGCCCCGGTTTGGATCCCTTGTATTGGTTATTGATGGTTTTGCCCCATGGTGTGAATAAGGGCTTGACTATAAATAGGGAAGGAGATCACTTGGCTAATGCATCTTTTGCAAATTGAATATCTTAAGATCTGAAATATTGGGTTATTATTTTAAAAGCTTGATCTATATAAAAGTGAAGTTGAAAGCGAATCTATGAAGGGTGATCTCTCGAGCGCATGATCAGATCTGAACATCTGACTATCTGTGGCACACTTGTGGACTGCCAATTCAGCCCTAATCAGAGGTACGCAGGTGATTAACGGTGCAAGTGCGTGGGTACGTAGAGCAGAAGAAGGAGCAGTGCGTGGGTACGCAGAGCAGAAGAAGGCGCAGTGCGTGGGTACGCAGCGCGACAGAGGTTCAGGTGCGTAGGCACAGTGAAAGTACGCGGTGCTTCAGAAGCCGCAGGTGCGTAGGTACGCAACGCGATAACATCTGTGGGTGCGTGGCTACAGTAGCAGTACGCGACGCGATAGCATCTGTGGGTGTGTACCTACAGTAAAAGTACGCGGCGTGATTGAAGAAACAGTGCGTGGGTACGCGGTGCAGCAGAAGGGTCTCTGCGGGTATACGCAGGGGAGCAGAAGGTGAAGTGCGGAGCCACGCAGGCCAGATAAAGAAAAACTGCGGATCTGTCTTAAGACCTTTTGTTGGCTGAATTTTTCTGTTGATAAGGTGTTCTGGGTTTAGTTTACTATTATTGTTGATCTGGTTACTGCAGTTGACTGGGTGATTTACTTGTACTTGATGATCTCTTGATGTTTATGGATCTAGTTTGGAAATTTATGAAAAGTGGTCCTTGAAAGAAAAGAAGTAGGGGGTTGTAGCTCCCTTCCAGGAGAGACTGGAAAACGAGAGAGAGTTGTAGCTCTCTGCAGGTTGCAGCCTGCGTACTGGTAAAGGACTGCACCAATACAAAACCATTGTAAAAGGAGTTTCTAATTTGAAAGAATATAGAGACATATTGCAGCAGGTGGTTTTCACCCACATTGGGTTTCCACCTTACATCTGGTGTTCTTTGGTGTGACTATCTGTTTTCTTTGTTCATGCTCATTATTTTATGGTACTGACATGTAAGAATAATTCAAAGTATAAATAAGGAAGATTTATTAAAAGAACTTGATAATACTGATTCACCCCCCCTCTCAGTATTATTTCCAACAATTGGTATCAGAGCAGGTCCTTCGGAGAAGCTTGATCGCTTGAAGGAAGATCATTCATCATGAGCAACTACGAGAGGGAAGCATCAATCAGGCCACCAATCTTCGATGGGACAAACTTCAATTATTGGAAGGTAAGAGTTACTGCCTATATTCAATCTCTTGGTACAGAAGTTTGGGATATCATAGATACGGGCTACAGTTTTCCTTCAGCTACTCCTACAGATTCGGCCGAGAAGAAGAAATATGAAACAAATGCTAAAGCAGTCAATACTCTGCTAGGATGCTTATCTCAAACAGAATTCGTAAAGGTTATGAAATATAAATCCGCAAAGGAAATATGGGACAAGATTGTCTTGAGCTACGGAGGAGATGAACAGGTAAAGCGTGCTAAACTTCAAACCCTCAGGATTCAGTATGAGAATCTCAGAATGTATAATGGTGAAAGTGTGGCTAACTATTTTCTTCAGGTAGACGAGATTGTTAATTGCATGAAAAACTTGGGTGAAGAAATAAAAGAGGCTATTGTGGTTGAAAAAGTTTTAAGATCATTGTCCCCCAAGTTTGAATCTAAAGTATCTGCAATAGAAGAAAAGGAAAATCTACGAATTCTTACTATGTCTCAGCTACACGGAATTATTACTGCTTATGAAATGAGAAAGGGAGGTCCTTCAGACAGGAGAGAAGCTGCTTTCAAGGCTTCAGGCAAAGGAGACTACTATGAAGCAAGTCACGTGCCAGAAGAAGAAGAAGAATCAAATTTTGTCAGAAATCTTCAACGGGGTACTGGAAGGTTCAGAGGTAAGTTACCTTTTAAATGTTTTGCTTGCGGAAGAGTAGGTCATTATGCTGTGAAATGTCCTCATAAGGATAAGATTGACAAAGGAAAGGAACCTGCTAGATGGAGCAAGAAACAGAATGCAAATAAGAAAATCTACTACACTCATGAAGATAGTGATGGTCTATCAAATAGCGATGAAGATGAACGAGGTAATGACTATAAACTTTTAATGGCATTTGAAGATGATGATTACATGGATGTTATAGATGTGGATAGCTTTCATGAAGAAATTACTAGACTCAAGACATGTATAGAAGAAAAGAATATGATCATTGATACTCTACAATTTCAGATTGATGAAAAAGAAAAATATCTTGAAAAGTTAGAAGGTGAAATTGTTGGTCTTAGAAAAGAGATTGAGAAAACAAAGGCTATTAATCTTAAGTTTGTCAAAGGATCTGAAGCTCTGGATGAGATCATCAATGTACAACGTTCTCCACTAAACAAGACAGGTCTGAGTTATAATGGAGAAACTTCTCAAGCATCCACCTCAAAGATTTATCTTGATGCAACAAGAAGGAATGAGCAAAAGCACAATGGAGATCACCAGGTAAAGCAGGGACCAATTACAAACAAAGACTATCAGGCAAACCAGGGGCAATCCATCTTAAGGATGAACAAAAGCTACAACCAACCACAGGTAAAATCCTCTCAATTTGCTTCAAGAATGAATGACAATAGAAATTACAATCGTTTGGCCGGAAGATTTGATAACCGCAGAAGTTTCTTCAATGGACAATGCTTCTCTTGCCATAACTTTGGTCACAAAGCAGCTCAATGTGTTGCATATAAAACGATCATGACTAGAGAAGCTCAAAAACAAAGAAGTATGACCGGGATTACAAAAAGGACCTATAACAACTTTTCGGTTCTTGAAAATGAAGTTGAATGTTCTATTTGCAATAATTTTGGTCATGAAGATTCTGAATGCAGGAGCAGGTTTCAGCAGACAAAGGAACAAGCCTCAAGCACCAAAACATGGAGAATAAAGGAACCACAAACAGAAAGATGTGGGATGGAATTTTATGCAGAGGGACAGGAAAATCTATGGTACATTGACAGTGGATGTTCGAAGCATATGACAGGTGATAAAGAAAAACTTGAATCATATTCTGCTCTAGAAAAGGGAAAGAAAGTTTCTTTTGGAAATGATACTCCTGCAGCTATAAAAGCAAAAGGCACTACTCAGTTAAAAGAAAAGGTCAAAGCTGGAAATGTTTTGTATGTTGATGGATTGAAACATAATCTTCTAAGTGTCAGCCAGATGTGTGATCAAGGAACCGAGGTGATATTTAGAACAAATGGATGTCTTGTTCGTGATCTTGATACAGGTAAAACCGTGATCAAAGGTAAAATAACTCCAAATAATCTATACATATTTGAAGAAGGACAACAACAATGCTATCTAAGCAAGGATGATGAACACTGGTTATGGCACCGGAGGTTGGGGCATCTAAGCTTTTCACAAATAAGGAAAGCATGCAAATATCAGGCAGTTCGCGGTCTTCCAGATATCAAAATTCCAGACAACACCATATGCAAATCATGTCAGTTTGGAAAGCAAACCAGAACTAACTTTCCAGAGAAGGAAGGATCAGCTAGCATGCCTCTTGAGCTTGTACATACAGATGTATGTGGACCATTCAGGAAAAGGACACCTCGAGGAGAAGAATACTTGATATTATTCATTGACGATTTCTCCAGGTTTGTCTGGTTAGGACTTATGAAGCACAAAGATGAAGCATTCGAAAAATTCAAATCCTTTAAAGCCTTGGTTGAAAATGAATCAGGATACAAAATTAAGTGCCTCAGATCCGACAGAGGTGGGGAGTTTACCTCAAATGAATTTTTCGATTTCTGTGAAGAACATGGGATAAGAAGAGAATTCTCTACAGCTAGAACTCCTCAGCAAAATGGAGTAGTGGAAAGAATGAACAGAACAGTCCAACAAATGGCTCGTGCTATGCTTGATGAGTCTAGAACTCCCGCAACTTTCTGGGGTGAAGCTGCATATGCTGCGGTTGTTATTCTCAACAAAACAAATGTTCGGGTGAACAGCACTCAAACTCCTCATGAGCTCTGGTATGGTGAGACTCCTTCGGTAAAGCACTTCAAAATCTTTGGGAGCAAATGCTATATTAAGAATACTGATGAGCAACTTGGCAAACTTGAACCTAGAGCAGATGAAGGCATTCTTCTTGGTTATTCTCCACACAGCAAAGCATACAAGTGCTACAATAAAAGACTTGGAAGAATTGTTGACAGCATTGATGTAGTGGTTGATGAGAAGGGGTACATTCCTAGGCAAGTAAATCATGAAGATATCGAAGAAGATGAAGACTACCCTCAAAGACAGAATGATGAAGAAGAAGAACCTCAAGAAGAACCAGAGGAGCAGATAAGGATAGAAGAGAAGACTCCATCCAGATATGTTCAGAAGAATCATCCAGAATCTCAGATTTTGGGGCAGAAAGAAGCAGGTGTACAAACAAGAAGAACAGTTGCAGAAGCTTCAAGCTATTTGGCATTACTCTCTTGCATTGAACCACAAAATGTGAAAGAGGCATGCAAAGATGAATGTTGGGTGAAAGCAATGGATGAAGAACTTGAGTAGATCGAAAAGAACAACACTTGGGAGCTGGTTCCTAGACCAAAGGATAAGAATGTTATAGGGACAAAATGGGTCTTCAAAAATAAATTGAATGAAAATGGAGAAGTAATTAGAAACAAGGTCAGACTTGTTTGTAAAGGGTATGCGCAGCAAGAAGGAATAGATTTTGAAGAAACCTTTGCTCCTGTTGCAAGACTTGAGGCCATCTGAATGTTCCTTGCTCTCTCAAGCTTTCAAAACTTCAAAGTATTTCAAATGGACGTGAAATCAACCTTTCTGAATGGAGACTTGGAAGAAGAAGTATACATTGAGCAGCCAGATGGTTTCATTCTTGGAAATGATCCAAATCTTGTATGCAGATTGAAAAAGGCTCTCTATGGTCTCAAACAAGCTCCAAGGGCTTGGTACTATCGTTTGGACAAATATCTTCATCAACAAGGTTTTTCAAAAGGATCAGCAGACAACAATCTTTATATAAAAGTTGAAAATGACAAATTGCTAATACTTGTTGTGTATGTAGATGACATTATCTTTGGCAGCAATGAAGAAGCTATGAGTCAAAGCTTTGCCTTGGTGATGCAGAAAGAATTCGAAATGTCCTTGCTGGGAGAACTGACATATTTTCTTGGTTTGCAAATCCAACAAAAAGAAGGAGGGATCTTTTTGTCTCAAACCAAGTATCTCAAGCAGATTTTGAAGAAATATGGCATGGAAGATGAAAAACCAGTATGTACACCCATGGTCACAGGATGTAGCCTCAGTGCAAATGATGAATCAGCAGCAGTGCATCAACCAACCTACAGATCTATGATTGGAAGTCTACTTTATTTGAAAGGTACCCGACCAGACATCATGCATGCAGTGGGAATAGTTGGAAGATTTCAAGCAAATCCGAAGGAAACTCATCTTCAGGCAGTGAAGAGAATCTTTAAATATCTTCAAGGGACTCAAAACTATGGCTTATGGTATCCTAGAGATACAGATCTTTCACTTCATGCTTATACAGATGCAGATTGGGCAGGAAGCGTGGATGACAGGAAGAGCACAAGTGGTGGTGCGTTCTTTATGGGTTCCAGATTAGTATCTTGGTTCAGCAAGAAACATAGTTCGATTGCCTTGTCTACAGCTGAAGCAGAATATGTTGCTGCTGCATCTTGCTGCACTCAACTCTTTTGGATGATGCAGACCTTGCAGGACTTTCAAATCACGTGTACACCACCTATCTCCATCTTATGTGATAACACAAGTGCAATCAGCATTTCAAAGAACCCAGTCATGCATTCAAAGACCAAGCACATACCGATAAAGTGTCATTTTCTCCGGGAACAAGTACTTGAACAAAAGGTCAAGTTGGAGTATGTTCCTTCTAAGGAACAAGTTGCTGATATACTCACCAAACCATTGCCCAGGGAGACCTATGAATACCTCAGGCAAAAGCTGGGGGTTGTTGATGCATCATCGTGTTGAATCTCTTCTGATGGTTGGTTGTACGCAAGGCTCATCTGGGGCATATGCGTACATGTGCTGGGTTGTGGATTGGTTGAAGATCGAATGGCACAGGTTCAGGGGGAGCATATAATGCATTGTTGGCATTATGGAGGACGTGCAGAAGGAGATCATGGATGCTGGTCTGAATATTGCTGCAATATGTCTCTATCTCTTTCATGGTCATTTATGGTGTTTGATGGATTATGGTTCTTCTTTGCAGATCTGGTTTATATTCAGGAGGAGCATGTTCTTAGGGGGAGCATAACCCTTTGCCCTTGATGTCAAAGGGGGAGAATGACGTTGAAGATTTTGAGGTTGCCATCAAGTCCAAAGGGGGATATTGTTGGCATTATGATTCTGGTATGGCTCTATGATACAGATGTTGTACTTGATGGCAACACCCTCAAGTGGCAATGCTCTGATCAGGCTCTCAAAATGTTGGAAATTAAGAGGTACGCAGGAGAATAGTTCAAAAGGTGCGTACCCGCAGGTACGCCGTGAAGGGACTGCGGCCACACACGCAGGTCACCCATTCAGAAGGTGCGTACCCCCAGTTCACTTACTTCAAGGCAGAGAAGCGCGTTCACGTGGGGTTTCCTATGTTTGGCCCGTGGTATTTAGCCCGCCGTTCTTGATTCTATGGTTTTGGCCCGTGGTATAGGATCTATTTTAGCCCCGGTTTGGATCCCTTGTATTGGTTATTGATGGTTTTGCCCCATGGTGTGAATAAGGGCTTGACTATAAATAGGGAAGGAGATCACTTGGCTAATGCATCTTTTGCAAATTGAATATCTTAAGATCTGAAATATTGGGTTATTATTTTAAAAGCTGGATCTATATAAAAGTGAAGTTGAAAGCGAATCTATGAAGGGTGATCTCTCGAGCGCATGATCAGATCTGAACATCTGACTATCTGTGGCACACTGGGGGATTGCCAATTCGGCCCTAATCAGAGGTACGCAGGTGATTAACGGTGCAAGTGCGTGGGTACGCAGAGCAGAAGAAGGAGCAGTGCGTGGGTACGCAGAGCAGAAGAAGGAGCAGTGCGTGGGTACGCAGCGCAACAGAGGTTCAGGTGCGTAGGCACAATGAAAGTACGCGGCGCTTCAGAAGCCGCAGGTGCGTAGGTACGCAGCGCGATAGCATCTATGGGTGCGTGGCTACAGTAACAGTACGCGGCGCGATAACATCTGTGGGTGCGTACCTACAGTAACAGTACGCGGCGTGATTGAAGAAACAATGCGTGGGTACGCGGTGCAGCAGAAGGGTCTCTGCGGGTATACGCAGGGGAGCAGAAGGTGAAGTGCGGAGCCACGCAGGCCAGATAAAGAAAAACTGCGGATCTGTCTTAAGACCTTTTGTTGGCTGAATTTTTCTGTTGATAAGGTGTTCTGGGTTTAGTTTACTATTATTGTTGATCTGGTTATTGCAGTTGACTGGGTGATTTACTTGTACTTGATGATCTCTTGATGTTTATGGATCCAGTTTGAAAATTTATGAAAAGTGGTCCTTGAAAGAAAAGAAGTAGGGGGTTGTAGCTCCCTTCCAGGAGAGACTGGAAAACGAGAGAGAGTTGTAGCTCTCTGCAGGTTGCAGCCTGCGTACTGGTAAAGGACTGCACCAGTACAAAACCATTGTAAAAGGAGTTTCTAATTTGAAAGAAGATAGAGACATATTGCAGCAGGTGGTTTTCACCCACATTGGGTTTCCACCTTACATCTGGTGTTCTTTGGTGTGACTATCTGTTTTCTTTGTTCATGCTCATTATTTTATGGTACTGACATGTAAGAATAATTCAAAGTATAAATAAGGAAGATTTATTAAAAGAACTTGATAATACTGATTCACCCCCCCTCTCAGTATTATTTCCAACAAAGACCTGATTTATAAAATTGATATCTTTGATGGCTGAGCATGTCATCCAAGGCTTGAGAGCTCTTCAAGATTTTGTCCATCCCTTCAACCTTTTTCCTGAGGGAGTCAATCTCTTCTTCCAATCTTTCGCAATCATTATTCTTCTTAACAAGTTGTTTCTCAGTTTCTTCCTTGATACGAGTAGCTTCATTTGCTTCTATTTTAAGGGAGATGATATCTGACTTCATTTTGAATATTTCTTCATTTTATTTTGCTAGACTTCTCTCCATTTCTTCCTTGATTCTTGTAGCTTTACATGTTTTGGCCTTGAGAAGGTTGAGGTCAGATTTTAGTTTGAATATCTCTTCATCCTTTGCTTTTAGTTGGTATATCATGGTGTTTCTCTCCTTTTCTGCTTCATCAACCTATCCTTCTATGATTACCAATGCTTCCATTGTCTTCTCAGCTCCTTGTGCTAAATTTCTTGCTTCTTGTAGTTGAGATTTGAGAGAGGAGACATCTACCTTATACTGACCAATCTCTTCTTCAAGTTTGTTCAAGATCTTGCGCCTTTGTTCAAGCTGACTTGAAAAGATATCTTGCCGTTTCTTTACCTTATCCAATTGATTTTTCATGGATATGACTTCTTCATGATGCTTTTATTTTGATGAAATTCCTTCTTAAGCTTGGCAAGCTCTTCATCCCTTTCTTGTACTTGAAGCTTGACAAGGTCAAATTTCTTCCTTGTTTGGTCTTGGTCACCAGCTAGTGATTTCTTATTAAGTTCCTCATTTTCCTTTTTCAAATTGATAATCTCTTCCATGGCAGCCATAATTTTAGTGAGGAGATCTTCTTCAAAATATTTTTCATTCTCTTCATCTTCTAGGTCTTCTTTCACCTTGATGTCATCATTCTCATTTTCAGCTTCTATGACGGGTTCTGGATTTCCTTCTTGGTTTCCATCATCTTCTTGACTACTGGTCATGGTCAATGCTCCTTTTGAGTGAAGGTCATGAAGTTTGTCCCATATACCCTTCGCTGACGAACATTTTCCTAAATTGTTCTTTATAGAATCTAGTAGCCCATTCAAGATTGCCTTCATTGCTTTTGCATTATACTCCTTGGAATCTCCATCCATCATGCTAGCAACAATCACTAATTTCCAGATTTCAATGCCTTGAGTCTTTAAGAAATTCCTCATTCTTTCTTCCCATATATCAAAGTTTTCATTGAACCATGGAGCCTTCACAAATTGATTGACTTCTATTTTAGTGGTAGAGGGAGACACATCTTTAGGAGGATTGGAGACTTTCTTCCTTGGCTTCGCCATTTGTGTTCTAATGATCAACCTTCAAGCTATTAGGCTTTGAGTGAAGGTACTGGCTCTCATACCAATTGTTGGAAATACTTGGGGGGAGGGGGTGAATCAATGTTCCTTTTCAATTGTTATTTTTACCAGTTAAATCATTTATATTTAGAACACAAAATGAACAATAGGAATAAATTATTTTATTAATATAATCTTTACAATAAATCAGGTACAATATATATAGGGCTCCAACCCTTGATGAAGACACTGATCTTGAATCTCACAGGCTCCAACCTGTTGCCAAGCACCAACTTGGTCTTTTGTGAGTCTCCAACCTCTAGGGCACCAAACCTATCTTCTCAAGGCACCAACCTTGTGTTTAGGAGCACCAACTCCAAGGGCACCAATCCTTCCAATTATGAGGCACCAACCTCAAGGGCTTCAACCCTATCTTGTCAAGGCACCTACCTTGTTTGTTCGAGGCTCCAACCTTCAGGGCACCAACCCTCTGGGCTCCAACTCACTGCTATATTTTTTCTAGATATGTTTGACAGTAATTCTCTGCTCCCAAAATTTTCTTCACTGACTTCTATCAATCTACAGCTTCACTGCTACATTAATGAAAACCTTGTCTCATAGAAGGTATCACCATTTCTCTTCATTATACCCAAGAAAAATCTCCAAGTCACATCATGATGACTAATACATCATGGTCTTCGATAGTCTCCGGACAACTTCAATGTGTCTACAATGAATTGCACTGAGCTCTGCATAAAAACAACTCTCTGTTTCAAGCCTCTGTTTTCACTATCACGGTAAATGCTTTAGGAGTGACTGCTTCAAGAGTAACTTCTTCAGGAGTGACTTCTTTAGAGGAGTGACTATCGCAGTTTCATATTGTGTGTTCAATTAAAGACAACCCTGTTCATACTCAGATAATCTTCTTAGATCTGCAAAGAATCCTTTTGAACTGTTATCTGAATCATACACAAACATAGGTTCGATCTTTTCAATAAATAACCCAGTCAACAGAATGTTTGACCTTCGACTTCCTTATTCTTCTGCTGGACCTTTCAACTTCCTTCTTCACTCGCTTGACCTTCAGCTTCCACTTTTGTTTGCTCGACCTTTGGCTTTCTTTCTACTGTTCCTTTGGCTTCCTCTGTCTCTTCAAGTTCACGAGTTGTGAACTTCTTTATGCTCTATTTTTGTTCCCAAGATAGATACTCAAAACTGAAGCGTTTTAACTCATTTTTATATGAGTTTCACCAATGACCAAAGGACACGTCTATTGGAGGGAGGCCGACTTGTATATTAAAAATATATATCGAAGAGTCTTTTATCCATAGACTTGATTATTCACAGAAACCATATAAGAGCTGCTATACGCACAGGGAGGTCCCACATGCCACGTCATCAACTTTAATTGCAATCGCAACTTCATGAAAAAATTGGAGTTATTCCTTTAATCCTGCAAACAAACACCAATCCCACCTAAATGCACAAGAGTAGACCCCAAATAAAATAAAACCATGTCCATAAACTTATCAGGTCCACTTAGTCCCAAGTCTCATCGGATTAATTCTCCACCGTTGATCTCATCATTAATCTGACGGTTGTTGATCCACTCGATAAACAAACCCAATCGCCGATCCTCCACCATTTGATCAAGGTGGACTGGATCCAATGGTTCACAATGATATCAGCCAGGGAACTTGCGCGATGCTTAACCGCCCTTACCGAGCCGATAAGGATTATAAATCCTTGATCTATAAAAGTTCGGGTGTGTTTTGAGATTTAACATCCGATCACTTTATGACCCGATATCCATTGGATATACAAGGTCATCAAATCTACGGCTTGCGGGTCTTCAACTAGCACACGGGTTAAAAACAAAGATCAATGGCTAGGATTTGAAAATGAGATCGATGTAAGCGTTGACTGTGATGTAAGAGTTTGAACATCTATACACTCCTACCCCCGCTCTTCTGATAGCTGTTTCTCCTGTGACTTCTCTTTATGTGACCTCTTATAACTCTGTTTATGCTCCTCTGTTGTTTTCTTCCTATCGGTTCTTCTTGGGCATATATTACATGTGATACTTCTGATATGGCTCCTTTGATGTTTTCTTCTTTACTCCTATGTTATCGCTGTTTCTCTTTGTTCTTTCGATAACACTTACCCTTGGGCATATGCGATAACCTACTTCTCTTCCTCCAATGACTTGCTTCTTTGATGGCTTTTAATAAACTCTTCATCTTACTCTTTGGCATCATGATGGCTTCTCCTCTTTGGCTTCTTGCTCCTGTTTCTTCATGGATCTACTGCTTCTATTTTGTCTGTATATATATCTATATATCTATATCTATATACATATTCAATCTTGGGTCCTCCATCTCATCATATCATCATATATCAAACTTTCATCACTATGAGCATTATGATCAATGGGCATCAATGGGAAATCATGTATCAAAGAATTTTCAATCACAAACACTGCTATATTGACATCAATGACAACCTAGATTAAAAATACTTGCGATGATCGTCGGTGGTGAACTGATGCCAAGCTTGGTTGTCCATGATGGTGTCTGTGCGCTCAATGGTGACATCCCGCTGAAAGCGAACTCTTTCCTATTTTGCATCTGGGTACACTGATATGGCCCCTCTATCCAACTCGTTTGATAGCATGTGCATCATCGTATTGAGTGTGGCTGGACCAGCAACATATTGATGCATAGTTTCTGTGTTGATCTCCAAGTGTGTGTTAGTGACCACGCACATCAACTTGTCGAAGTACATGTTCAGCTCCAGTCAGACTCGCTTCCTGTCTTCACCTTGGTGAGTGTGCCAAATGGGTGGGATCGCATGCGTGCACACAATGACATGCATGCTGCTGAATTCCCTTGCATGCGATCAACAACACTTCTCACCTTGTCTTCTTCGTGGCAGCTACTGATGTGGAAATTATCACTATAGATTACCTGATAATGCAATATACTAAAGCAAAATACTTAATCTACTTCTACAATCAAACTTGTGGAAGCTTAATCGATTTGAGCAAGATCAAATAGAACACATATAATAGAGAAGAAGAATCAATACACATGACACACATAAGAATACTCTGGGGAAAGCCTCAGCTAAAAACCCCGCTATCTGTATTATCATACAAGTGGAAATATGTGAGGATTACACACAGATTTAGCTCTCACAGCTATCCAGCTCTTAGTACAATCCCTCACTACTGCTCATAGATAGAATAGATAGCTCATATGCCTTTCCTCTGCCCTCCAAGCCTCTTATTTCCTTGCGCAGTTTTCCCTGGGTGTTCCTGTTGTAACCTTGTGTGACATTGATCTCACACACTGCTCCAACACACTATAAAACTACGAAATCTCAAGGAATGAATTCCTTCTGCATGCAAGAGATTTTATTATAGGAAAATTCTTGCAATTGATAGTACACTGTCCCTACCTTTAATCTCAACTGGGTCTTTGTCTGAACTAACATGCATGAGTTATTTATGAGAGAATATTCAGTTATCTGGAGTACACTAGTTTCATGCATGCATGCATTAACTGACTGAACTCACAATTAGTTCCTCCAACAGTTTGGAACTAATTTAACTGGACTTAACTTAGTTAACTGAGCTAACTAATTACAACTCAAATACAACTCATCCTTATCTCCTTAATTAAGGGATAATCTCCTCAATCAAAGGAATAATTGTTGCATGACTTCACAAAGACTTCTAACTTGAATTTCTCCAACTAATTAACTCAAGGTGAATTAATTAATTATTTTCCAAGCAACTGGTGAGACTAAATTCGAATTTTAATTCAAGGACAAATTAAAATTGGAATATTCTTGTTTCCACATTTCAACACTCCCTCTCAACAAGAAAGGGATTATCTACCACCCCGATCCTGTCTCTATGGAACTCGAATTTACACTTTGACAATGCCTTAGTCAAAATGTCAGCATCTTGCTCCTCGATCGAAATATACTACAACAACATGATCCTCCTCGCCACACAGTCCCTGAGATGATGATACCGAATTTTGATATGCTTGGACCTATCATGAAATACTGGATTCTCAGAGAGCTTGATACAACTCTAATTATCACAATAGATCACACTTGGATCCATCCTCTGATAAAACAAACCAACTAGAATTTTTTGTATCCAGATGGCCTCACATGCTGCCTGACTTGCAGCCATGTATTCAGCCTCTACCGAGTTGAGTACAACTGACCTCTGTTTCCTGCTATACTAAGAAACTACGGCTGACCCAAGGTTGAAAATTCCTCCTGATGTGCTCTTTCGATCTGATGGACTCCCTGCCCAATCTGCATCAGTGAAGCCCTGTAGCTTCACTCCCTCTATCCGTCTGTACCATAATCCATACCGAGATGTGCCTCTGAGGTATCTGAAAACATGCTTAGCTGCCTTCCAAAACAGCTTGGTAGGCCGAACCATAGCTTGACTCAACTGGTTCACTGCATAGCACAAATTTGGTCGTGTGTTCACTAAGTACATTAGTGAACCCACAAGCTGCCTTTACACAGTAGCTTCTACTACTTCTCCTGAAGTAGCATCCTCCTTCCTCTAGTTACCTGCTAGAGGAGTCTGCATGGGCTTGCACTTCTCCATGTGGAATCCTCTGAGTATCTCATTAGCATACTTGCCCTGAGACACAAAAAACTCCCCATCCTTTTGCCATACTTCCATGCCAAGGAAGTAGTGCATGACACCCATGTCTTTCATCTCGAATTCTCTTGCAAGGTCCTCCTTGCAAGACATGATCAAATGATCATCACCTGTCAATATGAGATCATAAAGAACAATGATCAACTACTTACCTTCCACCATGATGTAGTATAGGTTCACATCTGCTTCACTCTTTGTGAAGCTCAACCTGGTGAAGTAGTTGCCGATCCTGGTGTACCAAGCACGAGGTTCTTTCTTCAGCCCGTACAAAGCTTTCTTGAGTTGGCACACATGTGACTCATGATCGAAGGTCTCAAAACCTTACGGCTGCTCTATATACACCTCCTCCTCAATCTTTCCATTGAGGAATGTAGTCTTCACATCCATCTGATGGATCTTCCAACCCATCTGTGCTGATAGTGCCAACATCAATTTGATAAATGAGTACCTTTCCACAGGAGAAAAAGTCTCATCATAATTAATCCCCTCGACCTATGAGAAACCACGGGCAACAAATCTTGCCTTATGTTTCTCCACACTACCATTAACAGCTTGCTTTACCTTGTAAAGCCAACCGAACTCACAAATGACTTGTTCTCCGGTCTTGGGACCACATCCCAAACACTGTTCTGAACTATGGAGTCATACTCCTCCACCATAGCATCAACCCAAATTAGTTGTTGCACTACTTCCTCAAAGGAAGATGGCTCAGTCTCAATACATTACCCAACAAGGGCCATGTATCCAGTGTACCTATCAGGTGACCTCCTCTGTCTGCGTTGAGAAGATGGTTCTCCCACATTCTCTCTCACATTCGACAACAATCTTTCAGCTTCTCTTGAGCGCTTCCGCCCATCTCTTGAAGAATCTTCTTGAGTGGATGCCTCCACTCCTGGAACCTCTGCATGCGGCTGCTCTGCATTAGTCCGGGGCTCCTCCTCCTCAGGAACCAAAAGTTCCTCCACAGCTTGTAGTTGGAGCTCCCTCTCAAGGGAAACTCGCATGGCCTTCTGCTCATCAAACTTTAGATCTCTGTGTACCACTGTCCTCCAACTAGTAGGAAAGTACACTCGATAGTTATGACATGTATCAGTGTGCCCCACAAGTATCCCCAACTCAGTTTTCAGCTCAAGTTTCTTCCGGGCATCCTTGGTCACATGGAAAAATACCAATGAGTCAAAGATCCTGAAGTGATTCACATTTGGTCTCTTCCCAGAGAAAGCTTCTTTTGGTGTCTTCATCCCAAGTATGCAATGTGGGCTTCCATTATGCAAATAGACTGTTGTGTTGCATGCCTCAGCCGACAAATGAAGTGGTAGGCCTTGGTCATGCAGCATCACCTGCGTTGCCCCCACAATCGTTCTGTTCTTCCTCTCGGCCACCCCATTCTGCTATGGGTTATGAGGTGCCGTCAATTCTCATTTAATTCCTTCCGCTACACAAAATTATTTAAACTCTTGAGAGACATACTCTCCACCATTGTTGCTTCTCAAGGCCTTGATCTTCTTCCCTGATTCTTTCTCAACCAAAGCTTTGAAATCACAAAAATTTGAGAATGTTTGATCCTTCTTCTGCATGAAATAAATCCAGCATTTACGAGAAAAATCATCAATGAAAATCACATAATACCTTTGCTTTGCGGTGGATGTTGTCAAGAATGGTCCAAACACATCAGTATGAACTCGCTCTAAGATCGCCTCAGCTCGACTGTCTCGATTATGAAAGGAAGACTTGGTGTACTTTCCCAAGGTACAACCTTTGCATGTGTCCACTTGCTCAAGTTTACCTTTGGGAAGTCCGGTAGAGATCTGCTACATTATCTTCAAGGCCCCATGATGCAAGTGGCCCAATCATCTATGCCATAACTCACCAATGTCTTGGCTTTGCACCAATTCTACTTTCAAACTCAATGCAACACAGTCAACTACCTCTAGTTTGTAGAGATTCTTCACTCGAATCCCAATCCTCTTGGTCTAACCCGTGGCTATGTGTCTCATGAACACCTTTCCTTTACTGAAGACAACATCGTATCCCTTGTCTTCCACCATCACGACCGATACTAAGTTCTTCATCACTCTAGGCACATACTTCACATCTGTCAAGGTGAGAGGAGCTCCTTGCTTCCTCTGAAAAGTAACCGTGCCCACTCCTGAAACACTGTACTTCCCATCGTCACCCATCTCTATGCGCATCTTGAGGTCTTTCTCCTCCAAGGTACTGAACAAACTCTTATCGCCGGTCATGTGGAATGAGGCTCCACTGTCAAGGTACCAAACACAACCCACCATCGATGAAACCATGCATGCGATGAGGGTAAAATCCAATTCGAACTGAGAGGCTAATGCCTCACCTTCTGATCCTTTCGAGGATCCCTTCTTGGATTTCTTCAATGGGCAATTAGTTGCATAATGACCCACCTCGTGTCAATTAAAGCATCTCACTTTAGATTTGTTAATCTTCTTCCCTCCATGAGAAGAAATTCGATTTGGAATGGGAAGCCTTCCCTTTCCCTTTCTTGCCTTACATCCTAAGGCTAGATTTTCTTCATCATCATGCTTAGATGAAGAACCATCTCTAGTGCTTCTCCTGATCTCCTCCTGCATCAAATCCGACCATAGTCGTTCCCAATTCAGTAGTTTCTCTCTTCCATTCACAGAGTCCTAGTAGCTATGCCAGCTCTTAGGAAGACCGAGGAGAGAAAGACTCACCATATCATCATCGGTTGTAGTTATTCCTACACTACCAAGCTCATCTCTGTAGGTGGTTATCTTGTTCAGATATGTAGAAATAATATCGCCCTTTTCCATCTTCATTTTCTGAAGCTTATCCTTGAGCGCCAGTTTCATCTAGTCGGTGTTGTTCTGGTATAGATCCTTCAATGTCTTCCACATTGAAAATGAAGTCTCCTTCCCATGGAGACTCGAGACAATATGGTCTCAAACTCCCTTCAGAAGAATCTGCCTCACCTTCACCACACACTTCTTCCATTCATCCAATTCTTGTGCATTAATTGCAGTTGGCTTGGGGATTTCTTGATCAATGAAGTCCTTCAAACCATTGTCTTCTAATACCGCTTCCATGTGATCCTTCCATGCTATGTAATTCACGTTGCCATCTAGTGCATACTCGATTCTCAATCCATTGAACGCCATTGGTGAACTTAGAGGTATGATAAGAATTCAATTTTAACTCCTCCAACCAAGAACTTCAAATCTTCAAATTTCCCTTCTTCAGTATACTGTTTACTGCTTCAATCACCTTTGCTCCGATACCATGTAGAAATTTTCATTGTAGATTAACTGATAATGCAATATACTAAAGAAAAATACTTAATCTACGTCTACTATTAAACTTGCGGAAGCTTAATCGAGAAGAAGAATCAATACACATGAAACATAGAAAAATACTCTGGGGAAAGCCTCAGCTAAAAACCCCACTATCTGTATTATCATACAAGTGGAAATATCTCAGGATTACACACAGCTTTAGCTCTCACAGCTATCCATCTCTGAGTACAATCCCTCACTGCTGCTCAAAGACAGAATAGACAACTCATATGCCTTTCCTTTGCCCTCCAAGCCTCATATTTCCTTGCGCAATTTTCCATGGGTGTTCTTGCTGTAACCTTGTGTGACATTGATCTCACACACTGCTCCAACACACTATAAAAATGCTCAAATCTCAAGGAATGAATTCCTTTTGCATGCAAGAGATTTTATTATAGGAAAATTCATGCAACTAATAGTACACTGTCCATGCCTTTAATCTCAACTAGGTCTTTGTCTGAACTGACATGCATGAGTTATTTATGAGAGAATATTCAGTTATCTGGAGTACACTAGTTTCATGCATGCATGCATTAACTTATTGAACTCACAATTAGTTCCTCCAACAGTGTGGAACTAATTTAACTGGACTTAACTCAGTTAATTGAGCTAACTATTTACAACTCAAATACGACTCATCCTTATCTCCTTAATCAAAGGAATAACTGTTGCATGACTTCACAAAGACTTCTATCTTGAATTTATCCAACTAATTAACTCAAGATGAATTAATTAATTATTCTCCAAGCAGCTGGTGAGACTAAATTCGAATTTTAATTCTCAATTTTAATTCAAGGACAAATTAAAATTGGAATATTCTTGCTGCCAAATTTCAATAGTTGAGATGGATCTATAACTTGTATGGGCACAGTTTCATCCGTCTGTGCATGTTGCACCCCCTGTTGTACTTGTTTTTGCTGCAACTCATTCTCTCATCTATGCAGCTCATGTTCTTCCTTGAGTTGTTGTTGCAGCACATGCAACTCCTTCTCTATTTCTCTCTCTGCCTTCGCAAGATCTTCGTGCCACACCATCACCTCATAGCCTCAATCTCCAAAGATGCTTTCGACATGAGTGGATATGCTTTGATCTTGCAGCTTTGCAATGCCTCTACATTGTCAACAACCTTCCTCTTGTATTCATCGCGTGCATGTGTGCTGCCTTCTGCTGTTGTTGATGGTGCTGCTCACTGTGATGTCATTTCCATTCATCTTGATATCCTTGTCCATGAACAACTTGATGTCTTTGTGGATAGGCAATTTCTTACACCCTTGATCGAATGCATCCCCAATTGCGCTCTTAAAGGTGTCTTTGACTTTTCTCTCTCAGAAGCCATTGTACCTGTGCTACTGGGAGCCGGATGACACCTGTGATACCTAGAGACATAGCAACACTCATGGTAAGAAATGTGTCAGTTGAAAACCAAAACAAACTGGAGGACTGACATACAACATACCTATGTGACTATCTGTGAAGATTGCACAATTTTCACTAGGAGGCTGGGAGACTGATTGCCAATACTATGAACGACACAGTTCAGGCCGTCGAGAGGCTGATTGACTATTGGAACTTCACAATGGACAGTGCAGCCTCGTCTGTTGAGGATTGAAACTACGCAATGCGCAATTTTAGTCAGCAGTGACATGCAACTAGCAAACTGCATTGCACATTTTCTGAGGCCAGTAGGACACTGCCTCCAAGAATTGCGTAATGCAAACCTGGAGGTCAGTGCTAGGCCAAACTTGCACAATTTCTGGAGGGAAGGCAGAGCTTGCGCTTCTGGAAATGTTCAGTGCTAGCCGGACAAGGCACGGTTCGGGCCAAGGCAGTGCAAACCTGCCAACGGGCGACTGAAAACATGGTAAGTTTGAATCCATGGTGAAACTGAGTGTAAACAAGAACGAATGATCATGCATGCAAACAGTAAGTGCAGGATTTAGAAAATGGGAAAGCATGCATATGTATGAAGCGAGTCGTCGCAACGACGATCGTCAGTGCAAAAACAACATCATGCATGCGACATCAGTGAGATGTGAACGAAAAATGAAACAACGCTTATACAACCTAACATGCAAACAAATGACAACAAGCGTTCATAGAAATCAAGAAGACAACATTCACACAATAGAAAACACAAAAAGTGTCAGATAAGCAATGTAAGACATGCAAAGTGGGCTTACTCCGAAACTGCTGAGCTGAATGTGCCTACGAATCCTAGATGTGATGTGGGATGTCAAAGTTGCAAGATCGATGTGAGGAAAGAGTTCTACAACATTTGGTTCATAATTTTTGATAAAAATTGATGTTATGACGCGCATGCCACAAATATAGGAAAAGCGACACTTGGCGGGAGGTTTCAGTAATAATCCTTGCATGTAACCTCCAACTGCTAAAAATAGATCCCTAAATCTAGGGATGCATTTCAATGTTGCCTTGGGAAAAGTAATCCATACATGCAAATCAGTTTTTCTTGGTCCCGGAGGGAACCGATCAACCTGAAGGCACATGCATCGGTCTATGAGCCTGGGATGAAAATCTATGTTGTTCTTGGGTTGAGTAGAGCTGGGTGTCCCAGAGGGATTGCACAATTTCTGGGAGGAACAGGTGAATGGCTCCCATGATTGCGCAATTTCTAGGATGAGAAGCTATCCTGGGTGAGATTGCGCAATTTTCTCAAGGAAGCCAGTCTGATTGCATTGCGCAAGTTTTGAGCCTAGCAGGCTGCATGATTGATTTACACAATTTCTGCTAGCTGCTAGGCTAGCTGTCCCAAAGGGATTGCACAATTTCTAGGAGCGACAGGTGACTGTCTCCTAGGATTACGCAATTTCTGGGCTAATCAGCTGTCCTGGGATGAATTGCGCAATTTTTGAGAGGAAGGGAAGAATTGTGCAATTCTCAAGCCCAGTTGGGTTTGTGCAATTTCTGGAGGGAAGGCTTGTTCCCCTCCAGAATTGCACAATTCCTGGAGTGATCTGCTCAACCAGCAACTGACACTAAGTCTGGAAAGAAGCCCGTGAAAGAGGTGGAACAAACTTGCATGCACAGACCCACAAGACTCTATGAAACAACTGAAGCCTATGTGCTTGACGATGCACAGCATGTTACTGAGGATGGTTGGTAGGGAGGCTCCAAAACGAAGCTAAGGAAACATTTTGGAGGGTGCTTTTAGCCACTACAATAGACTCCCAAAGAGTTGGCATAGTTATCAGGACTTTGTCAATGGTAGGGAGAATATGCCGATTTGGGAATGACTGTGGTCGGATTTGATGCAGGAGGAGATCAAGAGGAACATTAGGGATGGCTCTTCATCAAAGACTAATGATGAAGATAATTGTGCCTTAGTGATTAAGGTGAGGAAGGGGAAAGGGAAAGCCTCTCATTCCAAATCAGATTCTTATCATGGAGGTAAGAAGAAAGATATGACGAAATTTAAATGCTTTCATTGTCACAAGGTGAGACATTTTGCTACAAATTGTCCACTCAAGAAGTCCAAGGAGAAGTCCTAAGGAGGAGCGGCAGGTGATGCTTTGATCTCTCAATTCGAATTGGATTTTTTGCTCATTGCATGCATGGTGTCATCTATGTTGGGAAGTGTATGGTACATAGACAGTGGAGCTTCATTCCACATGACTGGTGACAAAGAGTTATTCAGTGACCTAGAGGAGAAAGATCTCCAAATGCATATTGAGATGGGTGATGACGGGAAGTATAATGTTTCTAGATTGGGCACGATTTCTTTTCAGAGGGAGCATGGGACTCCACTCACCTTGAAGAATGATATGTATGTACTCGGGTTGAAGAAGAACTTGGTATCCTTTGCCATGCTTGAGGATAGAGGCTATGATGAGATCTTCTCGAAAGGAAAGGCGTTCCTTTGACACATAGCCATACATCAAGTAAATAAGATATGGGTTCGAGTTAAGAATATCTATAAGTTGGAGGTAGAGGAGTGTGCTGCTTTGAGTTCAAAAGCAGGAAAGATGCAAAGCCGAGACATTGGCGGGTTGTGGCACAGATGATTAGGCCACTTGCATCATCGGGCTTTGAAGATATTGCAACAAATATCTACATGAAAGGGGTGTACTTTGAGAAAACACACCAAGTCTTCTTTTGGAGATAGAGATAATTGAGCAGAGTCTATTATAGAGAGAGTCCATTTAGATTTGTTTGGACCATTCTTGACAGCATCCACGACCAAACATAGGTATTATGTTATATTTGTTGATTACTATTCTCGTAAATGCTAGATATTTTTAATGCAAAAAAAGGATCAAATTTGCACAAAGTTTTGTGAGTTCAAAGCATTGGTGGAGAAAGAGCCAAAAAAGAAGGTTAAAGCTCTACGAAGTGATAACGGTGGTGATTATGTCTCAAATGAGTTTAATAACTTTTTTGCAACGAAAGGGATTAAATGAGAGTTGACAGCACCCCATAACCCTCAACAGAATGGGGTGGTTGAGAGGAAGAACATAAGGATAGTAGGGGCAGCGAGGGTAATGTTACATGATCAGGGCCTACCATTACACTCATGAGTTGAGGCATGCAACACAGTGGTTTATGTTCATAACCATAGTCCACATTGGATACTTGAGATCAAGACACCAGAGGAGGTTTATTCTGGTAAGAGGCCAGATGTTGGTCACTTCAGGATTTTTGGGTCATCGGTATATTTCCATGTGACCAAAGATGCATGGAAGAAGCTTGACCCAATAGTAGAGTTGGGGATATTTGTGGGGTATACTAATACACCCCACAACTATTGGGTGTACATGTCGACCATTCGGATGACAATGGTTCGCAGGGATATCAGATTCGATGAAGAGAAGGCCATGGGAGTTTCCCTTGAGAGGGAGCTTGAGCTACATGCAGATGAGGAGATATTAGCTCCTAAGGTTGAGGAGCCTCAAATTGATGTGGAGAAGCCACATGCAGAGGTTCTGGGAGTGGAGAGTCTTCCAGAGAGGGAAGAAAACACACTAGAGAGGCTGAGAGACTCTTGGAGGATGTACGGGAGAATGTGGGAGAGCCCACTGCTCAGCGCAGACAGAGGAGGTCACCAGAGAGGTACATTGGATACATGGCACTTATGGGTGCATGTGTTGAGACCGAGCCATATTCTTTCAGGAAGCGGTGCAACAGCTGGTTTGGCTGATGCGATGGTGGAGGAGTATGACTCCATAGTTTGAAACAGTGTTTAGGATGTGGTCCCGAGGCCAAAGGACAAGTCAATAGTGAGATGAAAATGGTAGTGTGGAGAAGCATAAGGCCAGATTTGTGGCCTAGGGCTTTTCACAGGTAGAGGGGATTGACTATGATGAGACCTTTTCTCCTGTTGCAAGGTACTTGTCAATCAGATCTATATTGGCACTATCAGCACAAATGGGTTGGAAGATCCACTAGATGGATGTGAAGACTGCATTCCTCAATGGCATGATTGAGGAGGTGGTGTACATAGATCAACCCAAAGGTTTTGAAACCTTTGATCGTGAGTCACGTGTGCCAACTCAAGAGAGCATAATATGGGCTAAAGAAATCACCCCGTGCTTGGTACACTAGGATAGATAGCTACTTCACTGGGTTGGGATTCACAAAGAGTGAAGCAGATGCGAACCTATACCACATCATGGTGGAAGGTAAGTTTTTGATCATTGTACTTTATGTCAATGACCTCATACTGACAGGTGATGAGAAGCTCAACAAATCTTGCAAGGAGGACCTTGCAAGAGAGTTTGAGATGAAGGACATGGGGCTCATACATTACTTTCTTGGCATGGAGGTATGGCAGGGAGATGAGGAGTTGTTTGTATCTCGGGGAAAGTATGCCAATGAGATACAAATGAGATTCTGCATGGAGAGCAATAAGCCCATGGAGACTCCTCTAGCTGGTAACTGGAGGAAGGAGGATGCTACTTTAGGGGAAGTAATGGAAGCTACTATTTACAAGCAGCTTGTGAGTTCACTCATGTACTTAGTCAACACATGACCGAATATGTGCTATGTAGTTAACCAACTTAGTCAAGCGATGGTTAGGCCTACTAAGTTCTATTGGAAGGCATGAAAGCATGTATTGAGATACCTGAGAGGCACTACTTAGTTTTTTTATGGTATAGACGGATAGATGGAGTGAAGATTCAAGGCTTCATTGATGCAGATTGGGCAGGGAGTCCATCCGACAGGAAGAGCACATTTGGAGGGATCTTCAGTATTGGGTCAATGGCAGTCTCTTGGTACAACATGAAACAAAGATAGGTTGCACTCAGTTCGGTAGAGGCAGAGTACATGGATGCAAGTCAGACAACATGTGAGGCTATCTGGATGAGGAAGATCCTAGTTGGTTTGTTTGGTCAACAGGTGGATCCTACTGTGATTTACTGTGATAATTAGAGTTGTATCAAACTCTCTGAAAATCCAATTTTTCATGATCTTTCCAAGCATATTGATAGACAATATCATCTTCTCAGAAATTGTTTGTTGAGGTGGATCATGTTGTTAGATTACATTCCCACGGAGGAGAAAGATGCTGACATCTTGACAAAGGCATTGTCAAAAAGTAAATTTGAGTTTCACATAGAAAAGATCCGGGTAGCTGATAATCCCTTTATTGTTGAGAGGGAGTGTTGAGAAATGGAAACAAGAAATTCCATTTTAATTTGTCCTTGAATTAAAATCAAATTCTATTCTCATAGAAACTTGTAAATAGTTAATTAAGTTTAATTAACTTAGGAATTTCGAGTTGGAAGTATTTCTGAAGTCATGTATATGTTCTCCCTATATTATAGGGGTCCAGGATAAGTTAATTATGAGTTGTAATTAGTAAACTCATTTTATTGAGTTAAGTTGAGTTAAATTAGTTCCAGACTATTTGAGGAACTAATAGTGAGTTCACAGTCAGTTGATGCATTAGTGCACTCAACTAGTGCTACTCCAGTTAATTGAATATTCCCTCATCAGAAATGCATGCATGTCGATTCTAAGAAAGTCCCAGTTGAGACTAGAGTGTAGGGACAATGTACTATTTGTTTTAGATTTTTTTGAGTTGCAGTAATAGTGCATGCAGTCAGGAAGGGGTCTAGGATAAGTTAATTATGGGTTGTAATTAGTTAACTCATTTTACTGAGTTAAGTCCAGTTAAATTAGTTCCAAACTGTTTGAGGAACTAATAGTGAGTTAACATTCAGATGATGCATTAGTGCACTCAACTAGTGCTACTCCAGTTAATTGAAGATTCCCTCATCAGAAGCTCATGCATGTCGATTCTGAGAAAGCCCCAGGTGAGACTACAGTGCAGGGACAATGTACTATTTGTTTTAGATTTTTTTGAGTTGCACTAATAGTGCATGCAATCAGGAACTAATCCTTAAAGGGATTGTGCAGTTTTGAGTGCACTAATTTCCCCTTAAGATGGGTTCATCAACCATAAGAATTGCGCAAGGAGATAGGGGCTTGGAGAGCTGGTGAATTGGCTAAGTGTTTGCCTAGTGATTTCTTGTGAGTTGGAGATTGATTTTACTGAGTGTTGGGATTGTTCTTGAGAGAACAAGCATTGTAATCTCATCTTGATTTTTCGATATATACAATACAGATAGTGGGGTTTTGAGTTGTGGCTTTCCCCGGATATTTATTGTGTTATATGTATTTTATTATCTTCCTCTATCACTTATTGTTTTGCTTGATATTTATGTGCTTTCGCTGTAAAGAGTAGAAGTAAATTCTTATCTCTTGCTTTAGTTCATTGCATGAGCTTGTGAATCTATAAGATTTTCTACAGTGCAGTTGGCACAGTGTAGGAGTCAACAGCAGTGTAGAAGATTCAGAGGGTTAGAATCAACAACAGTCAGATTCCAACATTCATTGTATTATGTTGAACACGGTTAAGTTCAACTAATTTTGGATTTTTTTCAATTGCTTCTCTCAGCAACTACATTGCAATACGAATGCAGTGTTAGCAGTGGCACTGCTAGCAGCATAGCAGATGTAGCGTTTGAGAGGGAGATGTAGTACAAATGCAGCAGTGGCAGTTTCATGGGTAGCAGTACAGTAGTAGCAGCAACACAATGTTGGTGGCAGTAACTGTGCAGAAAGAGAGATGCTTCATAAGCAAAGAAACATGCAGTTGGGCATTGTTGCTAGAGCACTTTCCTCACTAAGAGGGAGTGTTAGTTTTTGGTAGCATCGGAAGTGATCTAGCCGTAAAAATTGGTGGAGAGGCTAAGGCATCTGATTTCTAAAGAACCCATAAATGTTTTGGTGAAATTCCACCCGGATTGTAATTTATTAAAACAATTAATATTTTTAATGGGGTTCCTAAGTCTAAATTTAGGAAAATTAAAATATTAATGGTTATTAATCAAAATATGGGTGAGAGTGATCTAAAAGGTGGATCAAGTCATATTTTAATCTTATCCGTTGATTAGAGAATTAATCTTGGTCGTTGAAGACTCAACAGGAATAGTATAAAATGGAGGCTTTGGATTCATTTGAAAACACACATGGAGAGAACAAATTGATCAAGAATTCGATTCCTAGGGTAGGTTTGCTAAGGATTTTGATTTAAGTTATCATTCTGCAGTAGAGGGGCAGTGAGAATCCGGGAGAAGGACTTTCCAGAGAATAATGACAGAGAGGCAGAGAGAGACTGCAGAGCAAAAAAAATTTCCTATCACGCAGAAGCCATAATTGCTAGGAACAACAGGAACTTCTGGAACACCTGGGAAAGTTGATGCAGAGGCAGAAGCCAGAAATTACGAGAACTTCCAGAACAGTCAAGAAAGTTGACATAGAGGGCAGAAGCCTAAACTTCCAGGAACAACCAGAACTACCGAGAACTGTCGAAACAGTCGGGAAAGCTGATGCAAAGGGCAGAAGTCGGAACTGTCAGGAATAGCCGGAACTTCTGGGAACTACCAGATTAGCTAGGAATGTTGATGGAGAGGGAC